>WUQG02418126.1:0-40372 GCA_011317285.2 Androctonus mauritanicus | reverse complement strand
ATAAAGAAAGAATCAATTGTAGTTTGTTTTTGGATGCAATACTACATTCATAGATCAAGCCTTCATATGCAACTACTATATACATCTTATCATCACTAATGTTTTTTGATCTTATGTAACATTGTATTACTTCCAGCATAACACAATCTTACATAATGTCAGTAGAAAGACTGGTGGGATAAGTTTTGGTTTTGGTTTTACTTTTGTATTCATTCTACCTTCTATTTCATAAGATAATGTAGTGTACAATAGAGCAAATTGTTCCTTTGTCAAAAAATTTTAGCAAAGATTTCTTGGATTTTATATATAAGTACGACAAAACAACTCTAGAGAAATAAAAATAATAGCATGCAAATGCGAAAATGTATAAATGGAAAATGTGCAAGTGGGATGATTTTCATGCAAAATCAAAAGAGTGTACAAAACAACATACAAATGCAAAAAACGTAGAAGTGAGAAACATATAAATGGGGTTCTATTGTACAATATGTATTCTGTTTCTTTTGTGTTCAGATCTTTACAAGATTAAGACTTATGGGAAAATTAGCAATAAAGGATAAGATAGTAAGCAATATAATTTCAAATAAGACAGAAATATCATTAATTTAAGTTAAGCAGTATATAATTAATACAGACTATATAATTTTATTGGCTAAAACAAAAATCACTGGAAATATTTAAAAGCACAATTCAGTCATGTTTAAAAAATTAAGTATGAAGAAGTGGAGTTTAAAGATAAAATTAGCATCCATTATATAAAAAAAATTTATCTCACTCTTTACATCCTGATGTAAAATTTATATATAAAAAATAAAAAGCACTGATCAGAAAAAAACATTTATTAATGTTTTTGATTTATTAATGAGATCTTCTTCAGCTGCACTACAGACACACAACTGAGAAAGACTTCACAAATAGGTTTAAAACATTTCTGTAATAAATTTTTTCTCCTGATTAATACTGTTTATTTTTATATATAAGCTTACCTCACTCATAGAAAGCTAATCCAAAAATAAGAAGAGTAAATGGAATTATTAGTTTTAAACATTAATTTATTATTATAATCTATAATGATGATAATCTAATTTTGTAATTATATTTCAAACAATGATATTTTTGATTAAAATACCAATATATCTCTTATCTTTAATTTTTCTTATCATTAAATTTTTTTGATTGTTCTGTATAACTTTTTCTACTATAATGAAATTATTTAACATATGATATATGAAAATATATGAAAAATTAAAACATTAACTTTTATAAGCAAAGTTGTCCTGGCAAGTTTGTTTGAAATTTCTAGACACATTGTTTGGCATTGAACCTAAAAAATCAGCTCTTGAAGATAAATGAGTCTGATTAGTAAACTAGAACAAATACCATGCATTTCTTTCTATTTTTCTCAATTCAATTTAACAACTAATAAAAATGTTTTAAAAACATTTTTATTAGTTGTTAAACTGGTTTATTAGTTTTAGAAACATCTGTTATTGAATTAAGTAAAAATTACATTATATAGGCCAATAATATAATTCTTTAGAAACAATAATGTTATTGCTAAATATAAAAATAAATAAATAAATATTTTGTCTATAAATCAATTACTATTGACTTATCTAATAATTATTATTATTGTGTAACAAATTTAAACAATATTGTTTAAATTTTCTAAGCTTTATACATGATCAAAAATCTGTTGCTATTGTTCAAAATGTTGAGCTATAATTGCATTTAAGATAAATATTAGTATCATAACAATGATTCTCTTTAATTATCCACATATCAAGAAAATCTATCTTGTGTTGATTGAACTGTTCTATTTTGATTTCAAGACCATGTATTATTGTTAACAATGTCTACATATTTGTATATGGTGTTAAGGCTATTAGTAATTAAAAAATGTTATCTGTCTATTACTTGTATCTATAATTGCATTTGTGTAATTCAGTCATTGAGTTAATTTTTCATATAATGAAAATCAAAAATTAACTTATGTTTTAATATAGCTTCAATATTTATAGTAATTTATTAATTCTTTTGGAGAATTTTTCTCTCTTTCTTTTCATGACACAAATGGCAGAGCTATACAATACCAGAACTCATCTTAGAATACTCATACCATGATGGAATCAGCTATAAAATGAAAGATGAGAATCAATGAAGTTGGATCCAGATAAATCCTGAAAAAAATCTAGAAGTATGGGATCTTGAACTGATCTTGAATTCTCTAAATGACAAATGAATCTTTACAATGTAGCATCATTCAACTAACCCAATTAAAGGATTAAATATTTTGAAAAATTTGATTATGTTGTTAAAAATAATCCTTTTTTATTCTCATTTTTATACTATTCTCAAATCAAAGATTAAGTGCAAAATTATTCCAGCAACCACCATAGATAACCAATCTGTGGTGAGGTCAATCATCAGATTAAAGATAAGAGTTTTGGATTCACTTGTCAGATAAAAAATCCAGTACTCCTAAAAAAAATCTGGAGGTGTAGGACTTAGAATTGGTTCTTATAGTATGCAATGCTTTACACCATGTAACTATCTGACAGTAATAATATGATTTTAATACTTTTGAATTTTCAAAATAAAATATTATAACAGAACAATGAGTATAAAAAATGAATACAATTGCATACATTACAAAATCCAGTAAAAATGGTTCCGATCGATAGGGGGTGATCGATATACAACAAAATATCTGTAGTGAACTAGGGGTCAAAGGTTAACGAAATATAGAGACTAAGTTTCACAGTGCATGCCGTTTGACTATGGGTTTGACAACGTGTTTCTCGCTACGGTGTGCAGCCACGGAGTATATATACTTACTCCGTGTGTGCAGCGCTATGCGTCTCGTTTCCGTGCTCTGCTATCTATGCCGCCAGTGAAACTTAGCCTCTATAGCTCGTTAACTTTTAATCTTTGACCTCTAATTCACTAGAAATATTTTGCGTGTATCAACCCCCCCCTTATCGATCGGTACCATTTTTGCTGGGTTTTGCACTGTGTGCAATTATACCAAGAAATGCAATAAACAATGATATTTAAAAATGACTTTCTAAGGGTGTAAAATAAATTAATAAAATTACACAAAAACAGGCATTTTCCATCTTCCATGCATTTCTGAGGGCACATTTTTCCCGTTTTCCATTTGGTTAACGTTATAAATTATAATTCTATTTTCGTTATAAATTATAATTCTATTCTTCTCTTAACTATACAGTTGTTTATTTATTTATTTTCTTCCCTTCGTTCTCCCCACTTTCCATTCAATGCTCCCATTCGTGATTTAAAATCAACATTTACAAGTGTGGAAACGCTTTTCCGAATAGCAATACATCAGGAAAATGCTCACTTTCTGCGCTGTATCGTTGAATTTGTGTTAGTATTAAAATATTTTAAACTTAAGTTTTCCATCCGACTTAATGTTTTTAATAGTTCTGTTATTATAAAAATACAGTAAACTCCGGTATACGCGACGAAAAAATTACGATTAGTACTCGTACGATATAAACAGTCCCATGTAATGTATAAATTTTTTTAGCGTTACTTATAATATCCGTTGATTGTAATAAAAACCAAACGATGTTTATTTCGTTTCCACGACAGCTTTAGCAACTTTTTCGTCGGGTTATACAAATCCACGTTTCCGGAGTCCATGTTATACGCGGTCTACTCGTATATAATGTTTTTTAAAATTTAGTTACCTTTATTTTATTGTGTTTTTCCTTCATTAAAAAACCTTCTTTAAAACAAATTAATTAAAACTCTGAACACAATAAAATCATATCTGAAACTACCGCTAGAATTCAAATACAAATTTAAATTTGCATAGAATCGTCTGATAATGGATGTCTCCTACATGGTCTCGTATAACGCGAAACGTATCTCCCGCGTTGTACGGGAATCCATTGTATATCAAAGTATATTATTAATATTTTTAGAAAATATTTCTAAATTGTAATTAATTAATATGAATAATTTTTTATAATACTTTTATTTTATGTAATTCATTTTATAGCTAATCATATTTGACGTGATCATAAAGATCTATATAATTTTTATTTTTGCATATTTTACGCTCCTTTCCAATCAGGAAGATTATTAAGGAGCGGGGCCGGTTCCAACCACGGGCTGCACCCACACTCGTGGAGGGAGGCCGGATGGTGAAGGACGGGGATCACTGGATCACCGGGCCGGGCCCAGTACCCCGAAAAAACTTTCAGGAGTTACCAAACTCGGGACGCGAACCCGGGTTCTCCTCCGTTGCATACCGATAACGTTATCACTCGGCCATCCGGCCGCGATCTATATAATTTAACTCAGGTACCAATGAAAACTTAAAATACTAAAAGTTGTTATTTTAGAAGTAGAATAGGACATCAAGGAAATGGGTTATTTACAATACAGTATACAGTATTCTACTTTTATGAAAAAAGGTCTTTTTAACGTTCGTTCGTCCCAGTCCTACGTTTACTACTTTGAACATGGAATAATAATTTAAAACATCAACAAAAACGCGCATTGAATCTGTAACTTCATTGAGAAAAGCATATAATGCCGAAACATGACTGGAATTTCAATTCTAAACTGAAGAACTTTTGTCGAATGCGATAATAGAATTCCTAATTCCAAGTTACTAGATTGGCGAATGCAAGAACATAATGTTTTTAAGTTGGAGTTGCTGATACTATCATTGACTTTCAGCCAATGAAAGTATCAGTAACTCGAATTTAATCATACAGTGAATAGGGAAGTTTTGTAAAAATTTCACTAAATTAATTACGCTAATATATTTTCATTCACGAAAATCAAATGAACAAACGCCAAATTTCGATTCAACTTGTGTTTCAACCATTCCCCAAATTCTTAATTGGCAGTGCAAAGTCGAAAGGTGAAGCTGAATGAGAAATATTGAAAGCTGAGATGTCGACTTTCAGAATAGATGGAGATCGACTAAAATTCGACATCTGTGTCATTCATATCCAAGGATACAACCTTCCTATAAGTGGGCGGCAGTTGTCGATGCTTAGAATAGAACACCTGGCTGCTATATACCAAAGAGATTGCCAACATCACGCCCATATTCTTGTTCTTCTTTCTTTGAGTATTGTACTCAAAGAAAGAAGAACATGCACACACGCACAAGTGATTAAACGTGCTAGAAAGATAATTTTAATATAATTCTTAAATAATTTTTTTATAGAGTTTATTTATAAATTTTGTGATACAGTATTATACTCATTCTAATTTTCGAGTTTCATCAATTATAAATTAGTTTATTATTATTTACGTCGAGTGAGTGTTAGAAAAAACAACAACGTGATATATCGAACTGATATAAATTAGATATACAGTACCGTACTCCTATACACGAACACGAGTTTCAGTAACCTAACTTATATTAGTTTCTACTGGACAGCTAATATTCACTAGAAAAAAAAATTGATGTATGTACTATGTTAACTTCAAAGAATATTTCATTCATAGTTGCAGATAAATATAAAGGAATTTTTTTTTTTTTTGCTATTTTATGCACAGTGATTGATATGTACGCATTCTATGAAATTTGAAATCAATTAGATAAAATAATTTTATTTTAAAATTTTATATATTATATCAAATGATCACCTGTCAAAAAAAAAAAATAATTTTATTTTACAGTCTTGCCTTAAATTTATTTATTTTTTGCTAAATATGCTGATCTTTTTGAAGTGTAACATTTCTCGATCACTAACATTATTATTAGTTCAGAAATTGGTTTAATACGACTGCTTATTCTTTGTAAAATAAGCTTATATATGATTTCATTAAAATAGATTTATTGGCTAATATATCAAGATTTTTTAAAGAAAAATGAAATAATTAATTATTCTTTCTATTCTGAGTGAGTGAAATATCGTATACAGATAACCCTCGATTTATGAAGCCTCAAATTGCGTAATTTCAAAATTACGAAATTTATTCGTTTATAGATTCTGTTACTGCTACACACGATTTACAAAATTTCTACGCGTTTACAGAAACTTCTGTAAATAGAACAAAAAGGACCACCTAGTGTGTCTTCCTTTGCCAATAAAAAGTAGATGGAAGCTTCAGAAATTTTACTTCAAATTACCATCCATGCAAATTACGAACTAATATGGCGGAATCTAATCCTGATGTAAAATCGAGAATTACTTGTAGTGTAAAAAATATTTACAGATTATAAAAGCACATTTATTATCATGTAAATAAAAAAATGAGCTATTCGGCGAGTGATAAATGGTTGATAAAGAACAACTAATTCGACTAGATATTTACCAACTAATTTGACAAAACAACGCTATATCGAATATAATGACATAAAATGAATAAAGATTTTAATACATTATAAGTGAAACGATATAAAGAAAACGTAAATAAGAGATTATCCGTAAATTATATTGAATTTTGTTATTTCATTTATTTGAAAGGAGGTGTATTTTTTAATTGATTACGTTCGGTTTACAACAAAACAACCTGAATAATCCGATGAAATATTCATTATTGCTCTGATTTCATTACAGACATGGATACACCAGTAAGAAAATGAATGATGGTTCATATTCATATTAATATGAAATTTGTGGGCATTACATCTCTTTAGACATTTTTATCAGCAATAAAGATTAAACAAAATCAAAATGAATAGATTTCTTTTCAAATCCTCTTCTTTGCAATATAAATTTCCTGCGTTAAATGCAAATTAATCCTACAACAAAAGTCTACAGAAAAGGATGTATTATGATACTGAAAATTTCTTCCATTTTTTTAAAATTCTAAATAACGGCTTGCCAAACTACAATGAATCAAAGATAAACAGAGGATATCTAATATTTCATCTATAAGTTTATTCTCTCTCTCCCCTCTCAGTATTTCTATAGATAATTTTATAAATATTAGAATTATGAACAAAATAATTTTGTAATAAAAAATAATAGATGTGTAAATGAACAGTAATAATTTTTTAATTAAAGTATTAAGGTATAAAAGTTTGGTTTCAATTAGATCTAAAATTTATTATTATTAATTACTTTAAGTTGTATTGTATTGTAATTATTTCAACTAATTATTGTTGCAGGAAGAAAGGTGTAAGAACTCCGAAAACATGAGACAGCAAAGATAAGAGTTCAGTGCATTTAACCCAGTTCACTACATAGGAAACTGGAACAAATCCAAAGTCCAGGCATAGTATCTTATAAAGCATAACAAAAATCTACGTACAGTACAGAAAATAAATCTTTCATTTAGTCTACATCCTACTATTAAAATTACCAAGTTTATCATAATAAGTTGTAAAATCTAAGATAAAATCAGAGTTCAAAAGTATTAATATGTATTCAATTTTCACTAAATCGAATATATTTCTTACACTTTTTCCTACTTAAAAAAATATTTCAAAGTTTATCTGCCTCATTTTGTACAGCTTTATTTTTATTTACATATCAGAGACTTCACTACAAGAGCATAGAGAACTAGAAAGTTTTTTTTTGCATCTCTAGTTTTACTTTACTTACTGTATAAAATTATATATTGAACGTCATTAAATATGTCTTATCAGAATTTTAAAATATCTAAAAACTTTTTAATGTATATTTATTAAAGTCAGTGATTTTGCTTTTTATCATTTTTATCTTTTACTAACTTGCATAATTAAAAGTCAGCATCCCATGAGCAATTTTTTTTAACGAGATTACAATAACAAAAAATTTCACATCGATATTTTTATATAATAAATGAAATTAAATCGAACTATGCCTCTTACTTTAAATGTCGCAGCCGCAGAATAATGAATAAGCATCAAAATAATTAAAAGTAAAATACAGCGTATTGAAATATATATTAGAATCTACTAATTTAACTTAGCATTAAAAATATTTCATAATTTATTATTATTTATTTTTAACACTCTGGAGTAAAATAATCATCAAGACCTTTAAAACAAGACCTTGACCCAAGTAGGTTGCGATTTCTGATACTCTTCTCGAACATCTGGATGATGTAATGTCCTCACGATAAGAGATGTTACAATAACCAGGACTCTAGTTACCTATTAGTCAGTAAATGATAATTTTCTTAGCAAGCTAATGATGCCTGTAAACTAATTAACTTATCCAATATCGCCTTATCTTTTCAGTTTTTAAAAATTAAACAACTAACTTATAGCATCATCATTAAATATAATTATCCTCAGGAGCAAACATTGATTTAATTTCATTCAAGAAAATTCTTTCACGGATAACAGGAACAAATACTTTTACTTTTAGGAAATACTTTAAAATTCCTATTAGATATTAGAATTAAAAAATTTATTTTGTATATTTTAACAACATGTAATGAATGATATACAAAAGAAAACAGAGTATTTGAGCATCTATAAATGGCATTCTTATACGAACTTGCTTGGAAATTAACCAAAAGAATGAGCAAGTTTTCAAAAAAAAAAAAAAAAAACTAAAAAACTACAATTCTAAACCATCTTATCAAGGTCGAACCCATGTATGTGCCAGATTAATAAAAGCTTTTTTTTTTCTTTTTTTTGGGGGGCTTTAAATGTTTTGGCTACAATTCCGAAGAATTAAAACACGAAGAAAAAATCCAGAAGTAATAAATAATTATCGATATTATGTAATTACTGCAAAAGAGAATGTTTGTTTATAATACAGAAAAAGCTACAAATAATTTAAACTCAAGTAGACATAGCAGAAAATTAATGAACATCGTTATTTTAAAATTGTTTTCAGAGAAACTTCGAAACTCTGTTATAGCTGCGTGTACAAAAGTAAATTCAAGTAGAGTTATTTATGGATTTGAGATGTAAATAATTTACTTATCCTTTTATAAACCGTAGGATTTTATCGGCTAAGGAACAAAAAAAAAAAAAATTAAGAGATTAACCCAAATGAATGCATAATTTTTATTGATAATTTTTTAACAATAAGTTATGCAGTTTGGTTTTTAACAGGAGCGCAACGTTGACTTAATTTCACTCAAGAAAATGCTTTCAATGCCATATAGGCATACCTCAATTTTTCTTCGGAGCTGATTGGATAAGTTGAATCATGTGATAGACTAGGTCTAATGAAAAACTTTTCTCACCCTCAAAACCATCACTACTAATTGTTCTCAAATTTAAAGTTGAAACAATTAGTTAGATTTAAATTTGTTTAATATTACATATATTATTGAATTATTAAAACATATTAATCCATATATGTTTATGCAATATTTATGAAGATATATCACTATATATAAGCACCATGCACTAATTAGGCATAAGTATTATATCTGTTCGGACTATGCAGCGATATTATTAGACGTATATATGCATATTTATAATATAAACTGATCTTTAAATAAATCGCGTCCAAAATATATTTTAAACATACATTTTTTTGTTGAAGAAATATTCTAAATTCGAATTAAAAATTAGAAAAAATGCTAAAAATTCGAATTTCATATTTTTGTCGTCATAAGGAGCAGTTAAAATTCATATGCGAGAAGCGATGACGTCAGAGGCCGCCGGCTAGCCAAACACGCGCCGAAAAAATTATTAAAAATGCAGACGACAATAATATTTGCGTAGATGGGACGTGTTGCAGACAGAAATGGTTCTGCAATATTTCTCGTATTTTTAACGTTTCTTTAGTGAAAAAGTATTGGATTTCCCATTGGGTTGGTGTACCAAAAAAGGTAAGTGGCGTACAACACTGAGAATAGACCGGCATTCGATACTTTTACATAACTCCCGTTATATACTTACAGAAGAAAACAGCTAAGAATTCTTCTTCTTCGATCAGCTTCTCGAGTTTCTTACCGCCGACTTCTTCGATTACATCGCCGCTGCTGGTCTTTTTCTTCGCTAACACTAGTAGTGCTAGCAGCAATATCGAAAGGCACGTCCGCAGCAACGTTCGACCCATCGCTGCAACAGCCACTGCTTCTGCTGAACCAGAGACCCGAACTTCACCTCTAAGGTGAAATAACCTGCCATCTAGTGGAAGTTTCCAATACGAACATATTACACTTCGATAATCAATGGCACGCCAAGTCTTCGACGAAATTTTCTTCTCTATATCAGCGCATTAATAGTTTCACGTAAATATTAGCCCGCTAATCATCTATAAACGTACAATATTCATTTTTTAATATTTCAAATTTTTATAAATATACACAAACATTCAACACAATAAATATTTATTATTTTAATTCACTTTATATATACGTAATAATTTTCAATTGACACATCAGTTATCAATCTCGTTAACAATTATTAAACATTCTGTGCAAAAAAAAAACATTAAATAAGCATCATAATACATACATTAAATTTCACAAAACATTCTTTTGTATATGAATACTATAGAGAATAAACACAGTATATAATAAAAACAATAAATTAATTTTTAAAAAAATATATATCTTGTGTGTATAATAAATTTAAATGTAAATAAAATGTGTGTTCTTAATAAATAATAAAGCATACAGATGGCAAAAAACTTTCTTTTTAAAACTTTCAGTGTGCTAATTTTAACATCTAGTTATAATGTGTCTTTGATCAGAAGTTATCTAAGATACAATAAGAATTAAATTGTTTTAAATTCTATTTGTTTTAAAAATAATTATTTCATTACAAAAAACTTATTTGGCACTTTCAAATTACATCCATTGTCAAAGTTCCAAACTGCAACAAAACTTCTGTAATCAATCTACTATCTACGCTATACATTCTTTTCCTCCTTCAATAATAAAAAATAACAAAGAATATTTCGTCCTTTAAAAAAACAAAAAAATATATTTTTAACTAGTCAAAAATAAGTTTCTGAATTTTGACTCTTAACAGTCAAGCTCTGAATTAATTAATGCATTACATACTGAATCTGTTAAGAAATAAGTGAAAATTATATTGCTTACAATAATTTGTAGCATTATGTCTACGATATTAATACATTGTTATTTTTCTATATGCATATGATTTAATCTTCGTCATCATCGTCGTCGTCGGGAACAAATATATCATTTTCTTCCAAGAAAGCAGCTCCTTCTTTGCTGATGGTGGCACCCAAATATAATCCAGGCAAAACTGTTAATATGACTCTTGGAATTCCGAAAGGCGTCTTCTTCGGGGGAGGTAGCAATGCTCCAGTTTCAGTTGTCACACGAGTCCTTGTTTGGCTTCTCAAACAAGTTTTCGCCACTTGGACCGTCATAATGCAACCTCTTCTAACAAACAAACTCATCTTTTAAAAGCTGCCTTTCAATAAAATCCAACCCAACCCAGTGATTTCGTTATCCGGCCATCTTGCTTAGCCAGCGCCCTCTGGAAATTTTATTAAATATTAATTCATAAAAATATATTTTTAAATATGGAAGAAAGTCTTTTAAGTATTTTTTTTAAAAACCTTCCTATTATTATAGTTTATTCAATTATGTTTAAAAATAAATTATTATAAGTTTTCTTAATTATCGATAGATGTCACTAGTTCCATAACTTTCTTAACAAACTAGTACTGTAGAAAGTATCATTTGCAAAAAATTAATCATTATTTTTAATAATTTGCAATTATTGCATTTAAAATCGTACTTACTGTATAAGTATACGAATTACATTAATTTCCAATCTGATTATAATTCAGAAATTATTATAACACTTTCTGTTTATTATTTTCTTAAAAATTTAATATCGTCGCGCCGATGATATAAAAATATTCTTTGTTGCCTTTTTAGAGAATTTTTTATGCTATATAGATAGTGATGAATCAAGAGTGCTATAGGTACCTGCGAAAGTAATAACTGAGCCCCTCTAAATAAAAAATAGGAAAACCTGGAACAATATTGTACCATAATAATAATGCTACATATGAGGGCCCCGGCGGCCGCCAGGTTCGCCTATGAGTTCAAACTTCACTTTATATAGAAATATTCCTTATTTTCAGAATGGAAAAATTAGGATAATGGTAGTGACTGATGGAAAACATTATAGAATCAAAAAACGAAGTATTGAAACTAGCCGTCCGACAAAATTAAAATGGCTAGCCCTCCGAAAAAATTATTCTTAAAATTGTCAAATTAAGTCGAAAAAGAAAGACAGCGTAGGTATTATTGTACAATATGTTGTAATCAGATAACTTCATTCTTGATTTTCATGTTATAGAAAAGGGCAAACATTGCGAAATCATAAATGCTATTATAGAATTTGATGAATCCGTCCGTGAACTAATATTTTTTGATTATATGCATAATATATAACTAATCATCACGGAAATGATCAAAGACATCTTTTTTTTTAGTGGAAAAAACCTTTTATAAATGTCATATTGTAGGTACTTTATCTAATTTAACATCTGTTCCAGAATAAGCTACATCTAATGAAGAAAAATTGTACGAAGTAATTACAATCACTATTTTTAAAATTAAATTAATGAAAAAATGATTATAATTATTTCTCATTATTTATTTTCATTTTTAGTCTAGCTTCTTTAAAAAAGAAAGTGACAGCTTTAATTAAAAAAAAAAAAAAAATTGACTGCTGCATGTCTTCCAATAATAACTTTTGAATCATTCAGTAGATTTTTCGTAAAATTCAGTAGGAAGTCAAGATGGTGACCTCGACTTCATACTTTAATCCAAAATAGCAAACTTATAATGAAAGTAGGCGGCTTTCCAAAACTGCTTGTTAATGAACATAACGTGAGTGAAGGTTATAAAATAGTTTTACTATTGGCTACCATTTCATTTTACAATTAAAACTTATGCTTATCCTTTATTAAGATAAAAGTTTATCTTAATTTTTTATTGTTATGAGCTTCTTATTTATCATATTTTCAGTATTTATCTATCATTTTTAATTTAACGCATACGGTTAACATAAGTCTCCTTCCAATGAATTTAAAATACAAAAGAATTGCATTCATTCATACGATATGTAATGAATGGAAGAGAAAATGTGTATATTGTTCCTTTTATGTAATAAGGCCGACAAAATCATCTTATGATGCCAAAACCATTAAACTTTTATAAGAAAATTTCTATAGATTATTGAGATATATTTTCTATTAATACAGCATTTTATATTTGTATGTTGCATAAGACAACCTTGATGTTTTATAATGATTTTCAAAAACAGAAATAAAATTATTTTTACTAATTACTTCAGTCTCTTATTTTGTAGTATCTAATCAAAAATATTTAATATTGTAAAAATATTAATATATAGTAAATAGAATATAATTTAGAAGTGACTATTTGATTGACATCATTGTTTTATTTTTTAAACAGCCAGCCAAACTACTTCAAAATTATAATAAATGTTCAAATTTCTTAATACTTGGCTTATTTTTTTGCATATAAGATATTTTTTTAATCAGATATTATATCTTTTAGATGAAAATAATTTCCCTGAGAAAAGCTTCTAACGACAATATGCTAACACATTATTAAAATATTATTATTTTATTTTTTTATTTTATATTACTTATTAAATATTATTATTTATTTTTTGTAAGAATGAATTTTTAGAGAATATTAAGTAATACTGCGTAAGAAATATCTAGTAAACCAAATTATATCGAAATCTAATGAATGATGTAGCTAGCCTATAAAAGAGTTCAGGTTTATTAAAGAATTCCCTATTTTCTTCAATTTGAATCGAAATTTTTATGAGCTATTGAACTGAAATATTTTGGAATATTAAAAATGAATTATTGAATATACTGTATCTATATGTAACAGTATTTTAGATTAAAAAAAAAACTGTTAAACGATGCGACTTAAAGCTTTTTACAGAGAAAAGATTCCAATGGCGTAGCTACAATGGCGCAAGTAGTGCCACCGCACTAGACCGAAATTGGAAAGGGGCCCATGTTTTACCGAAAGAATCGAGCAAAGAAAATTAACATAAAAGAAATTATTGATCGTTTTGCGGAGGCAAAAATAAGAAAATAATTATTTTACATAAATAAGTTATTAATAAAAATGAATTTTTATTCTTAGATTCATCAGTGCAGGTACTATTGTTTTAACTGTAAGCAGAATAAAATTTTCCCGGGGGCCCATTTTTTATCCTGTACCAGGATCCACATAACTCTAGCTATGTC
Source organism: Androctonus mauritanicus (assembly GCA_011317285.2). NCBI lineage: Eukaryota > Metazoa > Arthropoda > Arachnida > Scorpiones > Buthidae > Androctonus > Androctonus mauritanicus. The sequence continues at coordinate 26,246 of WUQG02418126.1, read as the reverse complement.
GCTGAAAGGTTCCATATCCTCTTTTATCTTAATCCGATCGTAGTGAAATTTTCAGAGAACTTTAAGTAGCTTAACGCTTATATTTCAAATTTCATCGAAATCGGTTGAAAGATGTGACCTGTATTTGCGATAGAACTATTCGTGAGGAGGAGAATAAGAAAAAAAAACACGCCGTTTTTCACCGTTTTCTGGAATTTTTCAAACCATTCTAATTCTTTTATTATTAATTGGATTTGAAGCATCAAACTTGATAATCTATTCACTATTAAATACTTCGAGACATTTAACTATTCGAATAAATTTTCTTTTCATCATTAATCGGTTTAAAAATATACGTTATAAATAATAGTTCATAAAAATATACGTGCATATTTAATAAATAAATATCTGTTGTTAGCCTAAAACCTAATTAAAATTTGTCCTTAAAATTTTTTTTCAAATTTGTCAATCATAGGATAAAAAAATTTCAGAAGAGCTGATCTAGATTATTTCTACTAAACTTTAACGAAATAAAACATTTAATATAATTAGTCGTATTTCTTTCTTTATCACGTTACAAAGCAACAAATCTTTTTTATTTTTTTTATAAAACAAATACACATACAGTGAACTCGTGTTTTTATGAACCTCCAATTTACCGAACTACACGTTTTTACGAACTGTTTAGTTGGTCCCAAAAAGTTCCTAATGTTAATTAATGTCATTCCCATTTACGAACTTTTTTGGGAATCTATACGAAAAAAGAGAGTCCACTGTATATGGATTATATATTTATTCTTAAACATAAAAATTCCTTTAAAAATTCTGTATAATTTCTTAGAGTCCCTAGACAGATAGAATAGCGCATTCTTTTGCGCCACCAGATGCCGCCAAATCGGACATTTTATATCTTGTTAGCTAGGGAGTTATCATTGCGTTCGTAGGCTTTTTGGTTATTTTTTAAGAACATGCCTTGTTGTAATTCTGTAAATTGTTCTAATCGAACAAAAAAGGGTCATAGGCTCATTCCTTTGCCACAAGGTAAAAGAAATGAAATAAATAAAGAAATTGTAAAATATTGTAAGGAAAACTTTTCCAAATACGATCTTCGTTTATCAGATAAGCAACTGCTGTATTTATAAATTAGTAAAGAAATGTAGTATTATGGTTTACTTTCCATAAAATTATCTATGAGTATCGATCGACAGCAGGATATAAAATGGCGGCTGAATGCGCAACTCTATCTAGGACTTTAATTCTTCTTAATATCTACTGCCATCTAGTGACAAAATAAACGAATTTAATATTTTTTTAAACAATTAGTCCAGTTAAGATGTGATCAGACTTAAAATTTTTTCAAGGATGACATAATGTCATAAAACAAAGTTTGAAAATAATAATAATAATAATAATTATTATTATTATTATTATTACTAGAGGTTTTAATTCTGAAAATATAAATATTTATTCATCAAATATATATATATATGAGTTACATATACTGTATTTAAATATATCATTCTATTCCAAGCTTTTCAAGTTTCTCAACTGATTTTTTTATATATATATTTAAAAAATTTTTCCGGATGAAAAAATTCATTTTTAATCCGTTATTTTGCATTATTTTAAACTCTTAGAATTATTATTATTTTAAGAGAAAGGATGATGATAAATTTATTTATCAGCTATTCGGAAACAGATAGATACTGCAAAAAATAAAATAATTTTCATGCACTATAATAAAATCCATGAATTAAATTTCACGTGCGTTTAAATAGCAAATTATTAAAAAAAAAAAAAAAAACATTCATAATAATTCATTAATCAGATACTTTTAATTAAATCTAAGTGCTCAGGATTTCCGCAAAGAAAGCTGTTAGGTAAATTCGATTTTTGCTTAAATTAATAATAGCTCCTGGTTATAAGTACAACTCTGAGAATTTCTGCAAGTTTCTAGAAGAATTATTTTAATTAATAACACAAATTATTTTATATATCGAAAATTTTAATTAAATTTCTGTTAATATTGTACATTATTTCATTATATAATTTTCTTATAATTAAAAATATTTGCCATTTATGAATTACGTAAATACATTAAAGAATAAATTCTCATTTATGACGTAAGAAATATCCTTGGAAATTAATTATTATGGAAAATTATATTTTCCCTATATACTCAAGACTATTTTTTAAATTAAAACAGAAAGCATAATTTAAACTTCTATTAAATCTTATTAATTAATTTAATAATGTATTGAGGTTCATATACTTCTTGGCAGCACTAGAGATGTCAACATTCATCACCTAGGTAACAGAATATTAATAATGTTACAATTTTTCAATGTTGCCAGTATAATCGTTGCATTTACGTAGATTTTAATCATACTTCCATTTCTGTTTCTTCTGTTTTATCCAACGAATCGTATTGAAATTTTCTTCGAATATTAACCGACATTCTAAGTGCCTTATCGTAAACAATCGCTTTGTTCTTATAAATTACAACAGTGATTATAAGAAGGATCATGGCAACTATAATTAAGGTCAAGATGACGTAAACAGTATTAAGATGATTATCAAAATCGTGAACAAACAGACGACACTGCAGATCGTCGCGAGTGAGATTTGATAACAGACGTCCGATATTTTGTGGAGGAAAACCGTCCTTGCAGCTATAAGAATCGATGGACATGAGTTTATTCCTGGTTCTAGTCATCCACTGAAACATATTGATCATATTACAATCGCATCTGAAAGGATTTTCCGTCAGATTAATCTTCAAATGAGGATGTAATTCGAATGCGGTCAAAGTATCGTTGTTAAAATAAGAAATATAATTCTGACTCAGATCAAGTACGTTAAGATAAGACAAACATCTTATATTGAGATTAAACTCGATCAGGCGATTATCCGATAATCTCAAATCCTGTAAGTAAGGCAAAGAACAAAAGAAGTTTTGATCGGGAAAAGAACTGATTTCGTTTTTCTCTAAATTAAGTACTCTTAAATGATTAAGTTGACTCTGAACGAAAATTTCTTCTAAATTTCTCATGTAATCGTTCGACGTTAATTCTTTGGTGAATGCATTTCTGAGATGGAGTTCTTCCAAATTTTTAAAATTGCTAAACATTCTAGGATGATCGTCTTTACCGATCAGATAAATATTATTATCGTTCAATATCAATACTCTGACGTTACCGACACCGTGAAACGTCTTACCTTTAATAGTTTGAATGTGATTATTAGAAAGATCGATCACTTTTAAATACTTGTAAATGGCATAGTTTCCAAAAATATTCAAAGGTAAATCAATGACATTGTTACCGGTGTATATCAGCACCTCCGTATCAACAGGCATATATTCCAAGATGTTAGCATTATCCAGATCGGTATCTGTGCAGTTAACGACGAAACAGTTCGACTCGCTGTCGTAAGGTCGCTTGTCACATATGCAGTTGCCGTGAAAATTAGCAGGACATCCTGAAGCGGCACTTACTGTAGAGTGGGTGAATGCCCACATAAACATTACCACAATCATAGTAACTTTTAGACGTACGATTTCTTCGTTTAAACTTTTCCAATTCATTTTTGCTTAAAGAAAACGTATAATCCGAACAGAAATATAACTTATTTACACTGATAACAGGTCTAAACATTCCAAATAACTCCACAATAGCGATATTTTATGACAGAAAGATAACATAATGGCCGAACTACTTGGGCCGTTCCCAGAAAGTAGGCGAAAAACCAGTTTTGTTGACTGAACTTAGACAGGTTTCCCCGTTTCCTTTCTCCTCTTATATAGCAATAGATTGTTATGCATTTTTTTGCTTTTGTTAATTAAAAACTAAAAAATATTTTTGGTTTTTAATAATTTTTAAATTGCTGAATAAATAACTAGATCTTAATTTTATAAAGTTTATTGATAATAGTATGAATATTAATACCGAAAATGATTGCTTATTATTATTATTATTCTTCTTTTGCTTTTAATATATATGTTCTAGAATCACGGATTGTGTTTATGAATCACTGCTTCACGTTCGTTTCTCGTTCAACGCGTCACTAGCGACGCGACGCGATGCGATGCGTTGAAAATTTCTTTCAGAAAGAATAATTTAAATAAAAATAAATTCCACGCCATATCAATATTAAAAATAAGCATATAGCATGATTAACAAGTAGAGGATGATCAGGATCGTTAGATTTCTAAATTTTAAAATTCTTTTTCAGAATCGCGTGTGAAAATAGCGCAACTTATTAGCGACAGAAGTTGCGAGAAATGCGACAAAATAGTAGCTATCAATCTAGATCGCAAAGATAATTATCGAGCTATTTGAATATCTTTTTTTAATTTATTTGTTTTTAATTTCGTTTCATAATGTCTTCCAAAGTAAAATTTTAGTAAAATTAATTAGATCTTCATCCCAACGCGAGAATTGCGGAGTGAAATTTCTCACAGATGTAACAGCTTTTGAAATCATTATGATTTTTGGTTCTTGATTAATTATTGTAATTTTATTCAGGAATTATCTCTGTTTGATTATTTATAATAAGCTAATATAAAAATGGCTGCAAAAAACAGGTTATAAAGGTATAGAAGTTTTGTATAAAGAACTATTTACATTCTTTTAAACTTTGAGAAACTTTTAATATATCTATTGTAGATCTATAGGAATCATGTATTAGATATAATTATACATGATATAATGAATATATTCAGTAAAAATAGAACAACAGCAAATATAACAGTCGGTCTTCCATTTTTTTGTTTTTTCTTCTCATAACAATCAACCATCAATTCTATGTAATGATTGAAGTTTGGAGACATGGCTATAATACGACTGTGTTCTTATGGTACTTTGGGCAGTTCGCAGTGACCTTGTATATTCGGTGTTGTCAGTGTAACAACAACAAAAGAGACTCCTGTTGAAGTGGCTTCGAAAAACTCCGCTGTTAAGATAAAGAGCAATGGGATTCAGACAGCTGTTTGCAAAAGTTAAGACGTACCCAACTATCTTCCAAACGTGCCAAAAATCGTTGTATTCTTCGTTAGAAGTAGGATGGAAGTAGTACCACATCATAAATACTTGACTGGGAAAGAAACAGATAGCAAATATGACAACAAACGATAAAACAATCTTTGCAATCTTTGCGCGAGTTCGGAGTTGCTTTATTTGTCTGCCATTTACTCCAAGAGCTTTACGCGAACTGTTGTATAAGTGACGAGCCATCAGAACGTAACAAGAACCGATGAAGGTTAGAGGAATGGCATACAGTAAAAGAAATTTCATCAGAACCATCATCTGTGGATACCAAGGCCACATGTCGTGCGGAAAAGGATAGCATACGTATATAACTTTCTCGGGACCTATGGATACTTCCCATAGAAAAGAATAATAAGCTCCAGGTGTAGCTAAAGCCAAAGCGATACACCAAATGCCTAAGGCAAATAATACAGTAAGAGTTTTAGCGTGTCTTCCTGTGTACTTCCTCATGGGCAATACGATAGCGATATATCTGTCCATGCTTAGCATGGTAAGAGTCAGGACGGTTACAGCTACCGATACGTCTCTTAAGAATTCGCTTAGTTTACATAAAAATTCACCATAAGGCCAACTTTCGAACGTGTAAATAGTGCTTATAAATGGAACCGTTCCAACAATAACAGTGAAGTCTCCTACTGCCAGGCTCATGATATACGTATTCGGGATACTTCTTACAGATTTGTTTCGTATGAATATAAAAATCAAAGTTCCGTTTCCCACGATCCCAACAAGTAAAACAATCGCAAAAACTGCAGGCACAATGTAAGTTTCTAGTCTCTTTTCGTATGGAACATAATGATCCGTGTCGTTTATTGAATCATTGTCGGGGAATTCCCAAGTGTCATTAATGGACGACAGATTAGACATGTTGTCCAAGCTGAAAAATTAAAAATAAAATTATTTAAATATATTTTAATGAATGAATTTAATTTTTTACTAATTAATCTTGCTATAATTTGTTTTTTTGAGTTTTAAAAGTTCTTGTTAATCGATCATTCTGAAATTTGTTAGGAAATTATATTATGTATTCATGCGGATTCCAGGAAAATTTTATGAGAATTTATTAAAAATCTTTAATAGTTTCAATTTATTTTCATCAATGACCTTTGACTTCATCAAGATGTTGTACTATATAGACATAAGCTATATATAGAAGACAGTCATAAATGCTATTTTATAGACTCATAGAATTGTTATATGAGACTATAAAATAATGAAACATGAAAATGGATGCATAAATACAAAAAATTAATTGTGTTTATAACGGATTTAGGATAAACATTTGTGTTATTTATTTTTTAAAAAAAGTAAAAATATTCATGATGTTAACAGAATCACGATTTTTCACGTTTTAATTTATGGAAGATGAATAAACTTTGTTCTTACCAGTGCCATATGGTGTGCTATTTTTTTAAAGACAGGTATATCGCTAATTTTATGATATTAAAAGAAATAAATTATAAGTTTATCACGGTTTTCCTTTATGCGAGAAAAAAAATAAACTTTTTTTATGCCAAAAATTATTAAATTTGCAAACTATCCTTAAGAAAGTTTAAATTTGAAAGTTATTTTTAAAACAAAAGAAGCATTTTAATTATTTTTATTTAATTTTCAAATTTTTTGTGTAATTTTTATCAAATATTCAAAAAAGGTGATCAAAATATTCCATTAAAAATGCTGTTAATTTGCCATTTTCTTATTTTGAATTACTTTATTAACTTTTACGAAAAATATTTAAAAACTAGGACGTGAAGTAAAAAAAAAAATTTCATTTAAAAAATTTTTCCTTTAAAAATTTTATAAATCTTTCAGTTTCTTGATTTATAGTATTTTTAAACTAAATATTTAGCCATATAACATGCAGTAAACTAGGTAAACAAGGCAACTTGATTGAATTATTAGTTCTTCGAGGACATAATTTAGCATTTTCGTAAAGAAAAAAAGCTGGCAGCATACTTTCAAAATATGTATTTTTCATTTTCTTATGCAAATTATACTATATTTATGCAATAAGAACACAGACTAATTAGAATGTTACTTGTGAATGCATTCTGTTATTCGCTTTATATGTTAATATCTGTAAAATCTATACAAAATTTAGGAGAAAATATTTAATCTGCATCCTTACAGTTATTAATGTCTCCTGGATTATATTTGAGATAATTTGTATCATAAAAATAATAAATTGTTTGATTTATAAGCATAAAATTATGATATTAAAATGCTACTGTTCTATAGTTTCATTAAAAATTAACTGATGAAAAGCTATTCTTCTTCAAACTGAAATCTTAGAAGTTATCAAAGATAAGGAAAGTTTTATGATAACCAAAACTCAAAATATTGTTTTTCGGATACTGACTACTGATTTAGGTAATAATTTTAAATATTAAGCAGTAAGTATGATGTAAGAAGATGGATATATGTTAAATTTGATGTACAAAATTTCAAAGAAACCAAAAGGTGTTCTTGCGTAAAAGAGTGAGCACGCTGATAAGATTAACGATTTGTATACCGCACTTACTCGTTAAACATCGTATTTTAATGCAAAATGATTTTTGGTGACGTGTTACTCACCCGTGTAACCGTTACATACAATATTTGGAAGGAAAAATTTTAAATATGCGACATCGCAGAGATAGATAGCGAGAATTGTAAAGAATTTTATTCATTAATGGCGTACTTAATTGCAAGAGCATAAATTTGATGCGAGAGAGATAAGAGAAATATATTCACCAACTTTTCAGTTAAAAGTTATTCTAATGAGGAAGAATCCCTACCCACTAGCGATATCCGTAGTTAACTAAAAGTTTTTATCGCTCACGTAATTATTGGAAGTGGTGTATTCGGTAGAGTAATGAACTTGGGTTCTATATCTGCATACTGTGTCTTCGGAAGTAATGATTAATTAGTGTATAAGGAGCGAAACTTTCTTGGTATCCTTGTTTTGGAACTTAATGCTGTCCAAAGAGGACAATGTTCGAATTGAAAATGTTTGCGATAATAATGGAATCCCGCTGAGACCGAATCATCTCACGCAGCGAGAAAAAGGAAATGAATACTTGTGGGTCCTTCTCTCTTTATCCTCGTTGGATTCAGTCCAAAGGTAGAAGACCCGTTTTTGATTAAAAGACACGTGTCAAATACTTAGAGTCATCACGATATCTGCAAAATTCGGCGCAAAACGGAATTTAAAGTATTCAAAAGATGTTAATAGCGGTAGCGTAAAATTTAATTGAAATATTTTTATTCGCTTGCGTAAGCAAATAACAAACATTTTAAAATGTTTAAAATTTACATAAAATCGTTTAAAGCACGAATAAATTGTTTAAACCGCACAAGTTTTGAGATCTTCCTCGATTATAAGCACGACGTTCTACTAATTACGTTACTGCAGTTACATTAATAAAACTATCTTCGCCAAGTTAATTATTAAAAATGATGAGACCATTCTAGTTTCATTCAATTTCTTCTTCTGGAAACTTCAGAAATTAATTAATTAACGAAATTAATATACTGTAATCCCTATAGCGTTTAACCCACTTTACGCTTTCGAAATTTAACTATTATAAGAACGTTTCTTCCCCTCTTTGATTATGTTTAATAGCTTACGCCACGAAATTGCATAAAGACCTATGGGTTAATTTAAATTTCCATTATCGCAGCATCACAATCCCGATTGAAGAACGACCAGTCGCACGAATGGCTGAACATTGCAATCAGCCTATTATCGGTCATTGTGTCTCATTCATTTAGAAATAAATGGTATCTATTGTTAACGTGATAGATGTCGTACAGTCAATCTTTTAATTCTGTTGCCGAACTCATCAACTTCGTGACGATAATCCGTTACAATTAAACGAATTAAAAACTTATCCATTTAATCCTCTCGTTCTCCACCATGCTCATTAAAGCAGATAATAAAGTATTTATTACGCATTTTAAACTTTATAAATATAAAAAAACTTTGATTAAGTATCATAAAACGCTTATGGTATCAAAATTCGCGTTTGTAAGTTTTTACTTTATAGAACTTTTAGCGTACGAGATATCGAACAAAACTTTTACCTGGTTTTTTTAGAGTTTTTTTTTTTATATTAATTTAAGATAATTTAATGTATATTTTGATGTGTAAAATTAATTATACACGTTTTAATACGCATTTTTCTACATTAAGTAAAAATTTTTTTTAATAAAAAAACAATAAAGCTCTAGTTAGTTTGGAAGGAATGACAGGTTCGAAATGTATTAAGGTGAAGTTGCAATTTTTTTGTTCATTAGAAGAGGGGAAAAATTTCAAAAAAGCGCACAAAATATATTAAAAAGTATAAAATTTTCTACATATTTATAAAATGTAAACTTTACACTTTTTAAATACGTTATAAAAAAAATTGCGTTTCTTAGATATCAAATTAAAATTATATATATATATAGTATATGTTATATATATGCGATTTAATACTTTTTTAAAATTATTTAGATATTTAGCTAACCAGAAAACACTGAAAATAAAATTTTGCCAAAAAGGGAACATAGAAAATAAGAGATAAAATGGGTTAACTCACCTTAATTTGGTGGAAAAAGATCCCTTAGGGAAGAAATAAATGTCATCAGTTGACCAGCTGACGTCATTTCAGTTGGAGAAGTTGCAACAATTCCTATTGCATCCAAGTCAAAACTCTTTCTCGCTAGGGACTCTCTGCAGTATTATGGTTTGGCCCCCCTCTAGCAACTCAGCGCCCTCGGTGGCCGGCTGCAGAACTAATCGTAGTGAATTTTGACTTCGCTTTTATATCCGGGTCGCGATAGATTATTATGGTTGATGATGGTAAGGTGCGATGAACGTAAGCCAAGTTATTAAAATAACGCCAAGTATTTCTTCTTCGTATTTAATTAATTTTTTTTTATCCTAAAAGAAAAATATAACTTACATATATATATATATATGAAGAAAAAAAAAATAACCAAGCACAAAAATTAAGGAGACGAAACCAAGAGCAAATTTTGTTTATCCTGTCAGTGAAAGAAAAATTAAAGTTTAACATTCCACAATCGAGAAAAGTTATTCTTCACTCGCTATTAAGTAATTAATAGGATGCTTTGAATGCTTTCCAGGACGAAGAGAAGAAAAAAAAATAAAAAAAAATTGAGAGTAGAAAGACGTAGTAAAGGTTTTTGTTCTTCGAAGCGACTTTCAACAATCGAGAGAGAAACAACAGCAACACGCTTAAAAATAAAATCTTTAGCTGTAACAGGTCGAATGGAATTAGTTCTTTGCATATTTAAGAATTAAATCGACAAAAATTTACCTAGTCTAATCGGAAATTTCCTTATCGTTGACAGTAAACAAACACGTGTCGTGACATCGAGATGAACTTAAGGAATCGGCATGACATTTTTTTCAAATGCTATCTGACAAAAGAGAGTTTTTATTCGGTTCGGTTGACAAATGTAAAGTCGGACATACATTCTGTCATCTTCCCAGTGCCAAATGTGTCATCTCAGACACGTCCCAATCGCATTTTAAACTGTTCCTAGAAACTTTTCTTCCAATGACAAAAGGCGTTTGTTAGAGTTCGTCCAAGCAAGCATTGACTGAAGATAATGGCTGACAAGATAACGCCTCTCTATCATCATGACTCCTTTTCCGAGAAAACCACGACCGTGTTATAATACAGACCTAAATAATAATAATAATAATCCAAACAATGACCACAGTTCTTCTTCTCTTCACTGCTATAAACAGATTATTCCCGTGCCTCCGCTGTGATTGAAGTATAATAAAAGGAGAATTCGATTAAATGCTTGTATGGGAATAAAGATAAGAATTATCGAAGAATGCAATTAGAACAGAAGTTCAACGTCCCTTTTGCAATTAAGTTGAAACAAACGATTCGGCTCCGTTCTGGCTTCTACTGGACTATAGTACGGCCAATATCGCATTAAAACTATATTAGAAACCAAGCGGAACCGATACTCTAGCTTCCGATATTTATTAAATGCGATTTATCGCTGCGAAATACGATTTTAATCGCATCGATACATTTTAATAATCAGTTATACATCTCATATATTAAAAATGCACACCTACATAGTGCACATCTTTCTCTACATAATCAGGTAGTGACTACAGTATTAACAAGCTAGTTAAGATTGACGAATCAGTTATGTGATCATTATTCAATTTTTTTCATCTTTTTTGAAAATTTTAAAATTTTCGAAACGATCGTTATTCAAATTATTTGAAGAAGATCGTTTTGAATAATATCAATTTGAAAATTCAAAATTTTAAAATTCAGATCATTATTACGTCAACAACAATGAAACGATATCGATCATCTTTAATATACTCGATACAGTAATAAATCATAATAATGCATGTGTGAATTTCATTCAAATCAGATAATATATGCTTGAGATATTGTTTTGGGATATACAGTATTGGCCTACCAGCTGTTCTCAACTAGTGGTACGCGTACCACTGGTGGTACGTATATAGACTTAACTTCCTATTTGTATACAAGACATATTTTTATTGGCGGTACTGAAGTTTTTGAATTCTGGTTTTGGTGGTACGCATTTATGAAAAGGTTGAGAACCGCTATAGTATACAATACTTGATCAGATAATATTGAAAATCTTTACTTTTATTACGTGAGTAATATTGTCGCCATATTGATTATTTTTCAATAAACTTGCTAATCTATCCCTACATCATACGCCAATTTTATTCAAGTAGGATAATATTTAAACAATTTATCGTGCTGACGGACGGACGAGAAACAGAACTGATACGTATTTCCTTTTTTTTCGATTTTATCAATAAAAAGACCCAAAACTGGAAGAAATTTACTCGCTCTCTTTATCGAAAGCACGTAAGCTTCATATCACCTTCTGTACATTATAGAATGCGTTAACGTACATCTTTTGTTTTGATAGTGGTTAATGCTGCGAGCGAGAGAACGAACTTTCCAGAGGGAATATTTAAATTAATTAAGATCTGTATATACCATATTATTTATCGCCTCTGGAGTTCCTTGGCAATAATTAAATTGTTGAACTTTATTTCTACTGTTTAAAATTCATTAATACCAATTGTTATTATATTATTTTTTCTTACTTTCTCGATGATATTTTTAACATTAATTTAAAAAAAAATTTATATTTTTTACTAGCACAAATAAATATATGAATAATAAAAAAATTTATTGATAAACTAGTAAAAAACGGAGTTTCATTCACAAGCATTTAAACTAAATGATTGACAGCTGTGAGTGATAACAAGTACGACAAATGGTATATTTTAAACGGAGTTTGAATGAAATTCCTTCTTCTTTCATGCAAGAGATGACTTTCTCCTTATTTAATTTTGGCAGAAACTAGCTTACAAAGCAAAAGAATCTTTGGAGAATTGGTTTTCTAACAGATCAATGAACTTTCTCTTGATTGACGGACGATTTAAAAGGTAAACGCTATCTCCCGCCGAGTTTGCTGACTTTCAGTCGAAAACTTGATACCTCAATACCCTATAATCTTTTATTTTTTCTACTCCGATCTGCTTTTTTATAAGTAGATTAAAAACTAAAAGAAAAAAAATAAATTTTGCTGCTTAGTAATTCTTCTAGTTGTCTTCTTCGCTCCGACATCTATAATTTCGCAAAAGAAGCGACACAAAGCAGCTCCGATCTAAACTTTTTTTTTGTTTCTTTTTACTAAATCTATGGCCTGCAGCTGTTAAAATAATTTATTATAAAAACAAATGTCATCATACTTTTCGTAAGATTATCTAAAAGAATCTTCAAATATTTTAGTTCTAGAGCGTTTGTGTAACGATTATTTGGCAAGAAGACAGATTGTCTATTTATGGAGGCGGCCTCAACCAGATAACATCTTTCAGGAAAAATCAACCGACAGTATATCTGAAAATAAATTAACTATTTTAAGCGATATGATTCAATTATTTTAGGTTAAGTACTTTATGTATAATTAGTACGTTTAATTGTACATATTTTGAATTATTTTTCTTTCCAGTAATGGTGGATAGATTGCATTCGCAGTAAGTGTAAGAAAGAAAAACTTTTCGTCAGTTTGAGGAAGAGTTAAATCAATATTTTTATAATTAAATACCAACCGCACAAATATAATCTGTTACTGAAGGGTATAATCTTTAACTGCGCACTTCTATATGAAAATACTATGAATAATTATGGCTACTGTTGGCCTATATTCCATGCCAAGATATCCTAGGCCTGCATTTTTGTATCAAGGCATTGTAAGTGTGTATCCTGAGTCGAATTATTAAAAAAGGCACTGTTTTGATCTAATATAAGATTGTTGGCCTGTATTTCTGTTAAAAACACTATAGGTTGTGTTAATTATATCCAAACATTACAGACCTATATTTCTGTGCCAAGCCATTCAGATCTACATTCTTTTATTCAGGCATTATAAATCAGTATACGAAAATATTATGAATGAGATTCATTTTTCTATTACCATGCATTATTGGTTTGTATTCCTTGTAGAAACCTTTTAAGATCCATTTCTGTATCAAGGCCTGCATCCTGAATTGAATCAAAATGGTAGGCCCTACCGTTTTGATGTAATACCAAAATGGTAGGGCCTACCATTTTGGTAGGCCCGTTTTTCTGTATTCCTCTATCTAGGCGCTGCATATCTATATTTCTGTGCCAAGACACTCCTATATTCAGGCATTAACTTATCATCAACTTTATTTCTGTATCAAGACTACATTTCTATACCAGGACATTACAAGATAGCACAATAATTCTTGTATGAAAGCATTATAAATAAGATACCATTAATGTAAATTCCTTGCGAAGACATTTTAGGCCTTTGCTTCTGTATCAAAATATTATAAGCCTATATTCCCGCATCAAAACACTACAAATAGGTATTCTCTGTTCTAATATAAAAGATTATTGGCCTAGTATTTCTGTACTAAACCACTATAGATCTGTATTCCTGTATCTAGGCATTATAGGCCCATATTTCTGTGACAAGACAAGGGCAGAATTTTGATATATTGTGGTCTGAAGCTACAACATTTAAAAGGTCTTCTGAAATGTATTTAATATTATTTTTTAGTGAAATATGAGGTATATGGCTCTCAACTATAGTTTGTCTAGCTTATGGCCTTGCAAAACACAAGTGTGCCAAGACACTCTTATATCCAGGTATTAACTTTCCTGTATCCAGGCATTGCAAATATATTCCTGTATCGAAAACATTATTGGCTTGTGTTTATAAATTTAAGTATTATAAGTTTGTACTCTATAATAATGCTGGCTTACATTTGCACATCAAAATATTGTTAACAAGAATTGTTGTCCTGCATTCTTATATCAAAGGATTATTGTCCCTTTACATGAGATATCTCATTGTTGTGTTTGATTCATTCTTAATTACTGTATATCAGTTAAATTATATTAATTACATCACAAAATTTTTAATATAATTAATAAAAATTATCATCTTTAATAATAATATAAACTTAAATTTAAAAATTATATTTTGTCTATAACAAAATCCTTTCTATGCATTTCGTTAACCATTTCTTCCAACTTTTTATTCATTTTTTTCCTAAATCTTTCATAAAAAAATGAATAAAAGATTGAAGAAACGGGAAATTATTTATATTATATTTACATTAACTATGATTTCATCATTAAAAAAACGAAGAATAAATTTCTGTTCAAGCAACATTTAAATCGAGTTTACTTAATGGTCGGAAAATTAACGAGATCCATTCTTGTACCAGATTTTTAGTGAACTCCATAAAGCGAGATCGTTCTTCCGTTACAACGATATCAAACATTAAATACGAGTCTGAAAATCGTTGACTAAGAAGAAAAGTAACGGCAAAAACACGCAAGTTACGCTCTTTATATGTTTATCGATCTAACCTGCAACAAAGCCGAGATTAAAATAAAGTAAAAAAATTCTTATGCAAAGTATATCTATTATACGTAAACTACCGAATGTTATCGCACCGCCGACAACAATAAAGCAGTGAATGAACAGCTGTTACTCTCAATGGACACTACTAATTTAGTAATAAACGGCACAGTTTCCTTTATCTTCTTTTTTTTTTTCTTTCTATTAGTGGTGTAAACTTGTCAGTAATTAAGATTAACGATAAGTGGAAGAAGAAATATTAATTTCCTTTTAAAGTTTTCTATGATTGAGAAAAATTATCCGAAGCTGTTAAAGTAAACGAATCATTGCGTTAAATGGTCAAGTTACTAATGCTCGCTAGTAGTAATAGTAGTGCGATCGATAGATCAACAGATTTCATTCTGGCAAATGAAACGTTTTTTTTATTTTTTTATTTTATTTTTGGATCTACAAATGCGATTTGTTAGTAAGAAAAATACTAAAATAAAATTCAATAAAACGGACATAACCATCAACCATTTGGCATGCGAAAGAAAAGTTTGAACTCAAATCGGAGGTAAATATAATAAATGTCCGTTTAATAACGTCAATAAAAGATGCGGTAGTAAAATCGCTGTGTTCTTTTTTTCTTTTTTTACATATTGTCTTGTTCTTTTTTTGTTTTTTTTTTCTTTATTTCAATGTGTGATGTCACAAAAGACTGACAGAAGCAGCCGGGTGTGCCAGATAGAATCGACAGACCATGAATGGTAGTCACTCAAAACCCGAGTTCCCGAATTCGATGAAAGAGGCGCTCGCCGATTGGTCACTGCCCGGTGACGTCAGCGGGCAATGACCCTATGTTTATCCGTGGAATGATCGATCGGGTGGATCTACTGTAAAAACCTAAAAATTCGGACCAATAATCGTAATAACAGTTCCGAAAAGTAGAAGAAGAAACAGAAAAAGTTTCGTAAACGTCGGTAAAAAGTTTTTTTTAATATATAATTTTGCCAATCCGAAATTTTGGCGGACGAATCTCAAAAATTTAAGATTCTGGAAGAATATCCGATCTCTTTATACGTTTCCTGCTGACAGGAAGTAATTTCTAAAAGAAAAAAACTAGAAGTTGGCCAAAAGTTGTTTAAGTCGGTACTTTAGGTGGATTTAGATACGAAATGATAGAAGAGGTCATAAAATAAGTTTCCTGGAATAAAATCGGTAAATCCTCCTGATAAAAATAATAATAATATAAAAAATGCACGCGAAGTTTACTATTGCATATTAAGCGAAAAATTTCCTACATAAATAATCCTCGCAGTGCCTGCATCAATGCAGTAACAGTTCATCTCTCATTTTAAAAACTCGAAGTAAATCTTAATTAAAAATATTTTAAACAGAATTTAAGAGTGACTTGTACTTAATTATAATGACGTATCGACTCGTAATGACGTAATTATTAACCACGAAACGTGCTGAGAAGGCGGGCGCAACTTACGCACGTATAGCATATACACAAAGGGCATTTATTAATGATTAACGTTTGTTTATTCGCCTTTCAGATAAAATTATATTTAGTTTTCCTCCCTACTGACGTTCTAAATTTGTTAAGTTTTAACTCTGATAATCGTATTTGTTCAGGAAGTGATTTTAATGTGAGAACCTGGTAGCTTTCATTCATTCGTAAGTCGACTGTAATGACGGAGGAGCTAAAATAACATATTTGTTATCATAATAAGCAAAAGAGGATTTGAATTGTTTGAATTTTAGTCCAATCTTCGTGACGTAAAAAAAAAGACAATTTCTTGTTTGTTTTTACCTATTGGCTTAACTAACACTCCGTGACGAAATTAATAATTATAATCGGTATTTTCGCATAGATTTGTATTATGTTTTATACGTATATAATCATAATTTATTTCTCTAAACATACTAATAATAATAATCAGCAAAAATGATACAAAAATACAAACGATTATGAGAAAAATACACAAGAAAGGTCGCAACATAGTGAGATAAAATATATAAAAAATGGACAACATAGAAAAAAATATACAGAAAAAGCATAACACAGTGAGGAAAATATACAGAAAAAGCACAACATATTAAGAAAAATGCACAGAAAAAGCACAACATAATAAAAAAATATATAGTAAAAGCACAAAAAAAGTCAAAAATATATACAGAAAAAGAACAACAGAAAAACTATGAATTCATTAATTTATCGTAATTAATTGCATCTCCTATCTAGAAACAATATCTTATATTTATTTCTACTAAACTCGAAATATATCAAATTCCAGAACTTCTGATATAAATTTTATGCACATTATAATAAATTTTTCTACTAGGTGAAAGGTGTCCCCTAATATATTTAGAGACACTTTTTAGTCAGATGATAAAATTATTTTATTAAGTAATTTTACTTACATCAATTCATAGATTTCCCAATATCATAATCAAGATCTTACATATAGTTTCACAATGTGATTTGAATAATATTATTTATTTTCTGTAGTTGGGCATCTGAAGCTAAATTAGAGATTTTGAAGTAATAATCTTATATTAGAAAAAATTAACTGAATGAATATTTTTAATATATTAAATCATAATATATACATATATATTATAAGTAGTTTTCATTATTTTATAAAAATAATGAAAACTTAATTAATTTCATCACAGCTTAACTAAAACTCCATGATGAAATTAGTAATCTTTAATGACAAATAATAATAATAATAATAATTATCGGTATTTTCTCATAGTTATGTATTATTTATTATTTTTTTATTCATATATAATCATAATTTATTTCTATAAGCATACCAATAATAACTAGTAAAAATGATTCAAAAATACAAACGATGGTGAGACAAAATGCATAGATAAGCACAATATAATCAGAAAATATATATATAAAAGCATAATAGAGTGTGAAAATATAGAAAATATTTTTAAAATATTTTCTGTATTTTTTCACACTGTGTTATGCTTATATACAGGGTGAAGAAAAACTTCGTCTAAAATTTTGTATACTGATAGGTGGCCTCGAAACAAATCGAAAATATCTAATGAACATATGGTCTAAATGGCACCGTTTTCGAATTATAACCCTTTAGAGCTAGCCAATCATCATCGAGTACACAAAGCGTCACGACACGTCGCTCGCCTTCTTACTAATCCGGTAGTAAGTAAGAGAGCGACACAATGTGACGCTTTGTGTACTCGATAGTGATTGGCTAGCTTTATAGGGTTATAATTCGAAAACGGTGACATTTAGACCATGTGTTCATCGGACATTTTCGACTTGTTTCGAGGCCACTATCAGTATACAAAATTTTACGACGAAGTTTTTCTCCACCCTGTATATATATTTTTTCTCATCATATTGTGTTTATCTATGCATTTTGTCTACAATCGTTTGTATTTTTGAATCATTTTTGCTAGTTATTATTGGTACGCTTAGAGAAATATATAATAGAGAAAATACTTTTAAAATATTTTCTCTAATTAATATTTTTAAAAAATTTAATAAATTTAAATATTTTTAAAATATTTTCTATATTTAAATATAAATATATTTTAGAAAAGACACAACATAATAAGAAAATATACAGAAAATGTACAATATAGTGAGAAAAATATTTTATTTTATAAAGATAATTCGTTGAATAGTAAATTTTATTTCTACCTAATTTTATTTTATTTTTACTTTTATTTTTATTTTTATTTTTTTTTGGTTGGAAAAATCAATATAATTCCTGATTTATGTTTTACAAAACAGTATAAATACTTTATTTTATAAAGCTAAAATTGAAAATCTATGAATTTTACATGATGTTTTTATAATGGTCGTAAACAAAGCCATTTTCAGCTGGAATTTAATCTTCTAAGGACATTATTTTTTACGTGGTTTCTACTAATGTAAAACGCATAAAGCGACGTATAAATTTTTATTTTTTCATTTAACGCGAAACATAGGGATTCCATTGTAAAAGTTGATGTAAAAATTTCAGATGTGTGTCAGTTGACTGTCACAGTTTTGTGTAAATTAATATTTTGCCAGATATATGTAAATAAAACATATATTTAAGCCAGCATAGCAGGTATTGTTTATAATATAATAGGCCCTATAATGTGAAATATACTGAAAAACCATACAATTTTTAATGCTTATTGTAAACAGAAAAAGTAATTAATACTCTAATTGTAATCAACCGCTAGCGTTGATTACAATAGAGCATTAATTACTAAAAATTCTTTTGTTCTTTTTTTTGTTTAGGTAGGATGCATTTCAGTAGATTCTAATATAATATTTATATAAATTCATAATTCAATTTTTAGTGAATACTGTACTGTTTTAGATATAAAATATAGTTTTATGTTTTATATATTGTTAAATATTTATACTTTAATTTTATTTCATAAGCTAATAGATCTGATCAAAAAAATTGTTTAAAAAAAAAAAGAATGTGGCAATCATTATAAGTAGTTTAATAAAAATACCTAAACTAAATTTTTTCTCTCTCTTTTCTTGTCTAACAAGATGCCAGTTATAGAAACTAACTGGCATTTTGTTAAATCTAAGTAAGTCTAATCTTTATTTAAGTCAAAAAACTAGATAACGATGTATTGGATCTAAAGCAGTGGTCTTCAAACTTTGTCACTTTAAGGAACCCTTATGAGTATAAAATTATTTCGCGGAACCAGGGATCATAAACAATAGAATATTCACAATCTAGGTAGTACATACTGTATAAAGAAAAACATTTTAATATTCTTTTATTATATTATAATAAAAGTTAAAAAAGTATTACAAAATAAAATTATTTTCATCACCATAACTTTATTTTGTAATACTTTTTATTTTCATAATTTTGATGATTATTTTATGTATGTTTATGGAACCCTTTAGGACGTTTTGTGGAATCCCAGGGTTCCGTGGAATACAGTTTGAGGACCACTAATCTAAAGTAACCAGACGTCTCGGATTAGCCGAGACAGTCCCGGTTTTTGAGTCTGTCTCGGTTTTGGATAAAATGTCCCGGATTGTCCCGTTTTTTACTTATAAATAAATAATTCATATTAGAAAACTTTAAAAAAAAAGATTAACTAGATTTAATTTTAAATAATTAGCTTCTGGAGGATTCTCCTTACCGACTTTTACTATAAGCCTACATAGAATATGGTGACCCTAATACTGTATAAACAATGTGGATGAATCAATCTGAAGAAAAGGTAATAAAAATAATAGTAAAATGGATTGTTTAGGTTTCTTTATCTCCTCCTGCTTTTTTTTTTTTTTTAAATTTTTCAATAATTTACTTTTTTCATTTTTTCTAAACAAAATTTTTTTTGGATTTTGTCCAACCCCACATCTTATACCCCTACGCCCCCAATATCTAGAACGTGCCTGGTTGAAGTTCAGAAAATCTGGTCAGTTTAGTTGGATCCAAATACACAAATTTCTGGAAAATTTCAAGAAGCAATGAAAAATAGTGTACCGAAATTTAAATATAAATAAATATTTTTAGTTTCTTTAATAAAAAAAAAAAGACAGTATATTTTTGTTTCACAGTCTGTGTAAATGATTAATTATAATTTTCAAACTAAAAATTCTCCATGATAAACACCATGCTAAACGAATTAATAAATGCACGACATAACAATGGAACGTTACAGATAATTACGTCATCAGCTGTTTGGTTTCTGTGACGTATCATTAAACATAATTGTTGTGTCATTCATTGTTAGGTCAGTAACGTAATTCCTTTATTATATCACCGTTGAAATGTCATTTTCTTTTCTTTTTGGTATTGTGACGTAACAATGATTTCTAGCATATCACGTGCATAAAATTTAGTTTTCTTTTTCTTTTTTCGAAGCTATTAAATGAAAATTCTTATTGCTGCATTTATATTTCAATAGTCGTAATAATTATACAGTTTAGAATTTGTTTTACAGATTTCTGCCAATAATCTAAATACGAAAATATTAAATGACATAAATATCAGTTCAAGAGAAGTCGAGCCGATATACTGTATGTGGACAGACACGAAAATAGTAAATACTTTCTGCAAATATCTCAAACACTTTTAAAAATTGCTCAGGAGGAAAAATTAATTTATCCATTTTGTTGAATTTATAGCTTTTTTTAGATTCAAATATAGATTTAAAAAAAAAATGGCAAGATTTTTAAAAAAATATCGCAATCGCATTTCACGCGATGGTTTCGGAGAAACCATCGCGTGAAATGCGATTGCGATATTTTGAAAAATGTCCAAATTCCATAACAAATAGATACAGAAATAATTTTCTAAAAAAATATAAAAGTTTTATGATATTTGCCACGTTGAAGATCACGTTTGCACTTTAATATCATAGTATGCACTCGGCATTTTTATTTTTAGATATGTTGAGATGTCATTATTTTATAAAGCAATACTACTAAAAAGCTAATGGAAGTTTCTTCAGTTTATAGGAAGTTATTCGATGTTGTAATATTTTCTAACTGCTAAATCATCGAGTACATTGAAAACTGAACAATTGTTTTTTTTCCGAATTTTTTTCTTTCGTGCTCCATTATTAATCGAGTCGCTGGATCAAGTATCATCGTTTTCAGATTAAAAAACAAAAAAAAAACGTAACAAATAATAATGGTAAGAATAAAAATTTAATTTTTTTTTAATACTAGATTTTTTATGACATTAACAATTAACAGTAGAATAAAACTTGCGAGTATTGAACAGTAAAAGAAAAAAAATTATTTAAATTGATCAATAGGCTATTGGAGACCTGAAAATTAAAAATTTAATATAAAAATCTAAAAATCTCTGTTGATAGTATAAAAAAGAGTTTTTCCTCTCTAAAATAAAGGCAAAATAATTTTATATGAATGGCATCAGAAACAAAAATTCCCACTAAAAATGGCGATATAAAAGTAAAAAATTAAGCAAAATATTAACAGATGGTTCCCATTTAAGTTTTTTTTTTTCCTATTTATTCTACTGCAGAAGGAAGTAGTGGCTAGAAATGTCTAATCTTAGAGAATAAACTCGATAGAAGTGAGAAAATCGCCTTTCCTAGAAGTCAAATCGATTTGGAGAGCGTCATCAAATATAGAGATTCGTGGAAACGGTATTTAAAAATTCGATTAGAAAATTATTAAATAAATCATTTTTTTTTTTAAATTTGATATGTATAAATTGAAATCATCACAATTAAAAAAAGTATCGAGAGATTTTCAAAAAGAAGAATATCACATCGTCCCTTATAAAATAGTAAAAACTTCAAAACTTTCTCAATAAGAATATTAATGACTGCAAGATTTAGAAGTATTTCTTGGAATTTATTTTAAATTTGCATAATTTATATTTCTGAAAAAAAAAAAAACGTTAATAGAATATGAATGAGATGTAGCGTTGAACAAGTTTAGGATGATGAATTGTTATCTTCTCCATCGACTCTTGAGAGAATGATGATTATCTTAAAATAGAATATCTATTATACAGTGTCACGATATAAAAAAAAAATTTATCTTTTCAAACTTTAAAGAAATGCCATAAGATTTTTATAGTAAAATAGATTATTAAGGATTAAAATCTCTTAAAAACAGTTTCCAAAATAATTTTTTAAGCTTAAAAAAGTTCACAGATTTCTGTTGTTAATAGAAAAGTTATTTATGATATTTTATCAGAGACATTTCTGTTGGCTTCAGTCTTTGATGAGAGTTCATGTTAAAGATTCCATTTGACATCAATTTGCACTTTTTGACGAGTGCATTTGTATCATTACATCTAAAGGAATTCATCTTATGAGATAAATTTTTTTAGAACTGGATACATTCCAAAATGAATAGAAATTATTTTTTAAAAACACTAATTAAATTAGGGCATACTTTAAAATATTAAAATAAGTTGATATGAATGTTAGATAGTCTCAACTGATGGACAAAGAATTAATCTTAAATATACTTATAGAAAAAATTGTTCAAAATTATATTTATTGTAGGCGAGATTTCTATCTATTATGAATTTGCGAATTAATCAGTTAAAGAGTTTTTGTAATAGCCGAGATTTGGCTTTAAATGCGATCAATTAAATTTTTTGCAAATTTTCTTAAAAATGCAAAATCATGAAATTATTAACGTTGAGTAGCCTTCATCCATGGTAGCCTCGTGACTTCAATTTTTTGGCCAGAAGGCGAAACTCTACATGATTCCAACTAAGAAAGACAAATTTAAAAAAAAAAAAATAAGTTTTTATTCCATATTCAAACTCTATCGGTCTATGATTATCCAGGCAGAAATTTTTATAGTAATAACTATGTGAAGAAAATACAATTACGAGTAGTTTTACAATGTTGTTCATTCAGGAAATTTGATTGTAAATAAATAAAATTGGGCTTTAAAAATTATCGAATCAGAAACAACTATCTGTCTCACCGTAGTTAAGCTACTGACATTAACATCTAAAAGAATAATGTGATCGACGCATAATTTCATAAAGAACCAATGCTTAGCTCACACTATTCAAACGGACAAAGGAAAAATTCCAAACTACCTTTAGCTTAAATTAAATTTCCATCTAGAAATTTTTTTTTTTTTTAACTTTTAATCATAAAATTATTTAAAGAAGATTTAACACGCTTTCTTTTAACTCTTAATAATTCAGAAAGGATTATTATTATTATATTTAAATTCTTCATATTTAAGAGAAATATAAATATTTGGTCAATATTTTTTCTAATAAAATGATAAAAAAAAAAATGAAAATATTGACAAGGTATTGCTTGCATTTAGAAACAAAAGATATTATACAACAAAAGTAACACGATGGACATGATTCAATAATTCCGTATATAATAATGAAATATTATTGATGTATCAATTTTACTCAACTATATATTATTTTTACTCAGTTTGCCATATTTTCTATAAATGCTTGCAATTTTTTTTTAAAAAAAAGCATTTACAAACTACAAGCCCAGTTTTACAATGTTCCCGTAACCTTCAACCAACAGTTATATGTTTTATAGCTGTTAGATAAACACTAATTAATAATTACCGACTTTAAAGTATCAATTAACGTTTACATAACAAATTTAAAGCAGAAAACCGATGGTTAAAACTAACAGGAACTTTAACGAGACGTTGTAAAATTGATTCTAAAAGTCTCTTTCTCTAAATGTCGCCATGTTTTAAATGGCTGGAGCTACGGAGTTAAAAAAATTAAATTCAGATCTATCTTTAATAGTAAAACATTTGAAAAGAGAATGAATAAAATATAAATTAAAAAATAATAATAAAATAAAAGTTCACTATTGAATAGATGACTGCCCCTCTCACCTTTTTGGATCTATTTTTTAGTTCACGATTCTCATTAATGACTTAAAACTTAATTGATGTGTTTTTTTTTTTTTTTTGAAACTCGGAAAACATGTTTTGCCATTAAAGATAGGCTATGTAGGCTATGTATATATATATATATCTTATCTTTAATGGCAAATATATATATAAATTTATATAAAAATATCAATCAGTATATCAATAAAAATAAAAAAAAATCTCCTGCAAATTTCGAAAATATATTATTCAAATAGCAACCTCGATTGTTTTTAGAATATCGAATTTGGCTGTAAGTACAAATGCCATTTTTGAACGAATTTGTAAACAAAATTTTTTACGTTAACAATGCCTCTTTTAATGATACAGTCACGTTGTTTCCGCGTCGCGATGTCGTACACTAAAAATACGATATTACAATCTGTTAGGTCAATGACTTATCCGGATAGATTTGCATTTGCTAATCCTAATGATATGATAAACATATATCATCATTTTTATTTTCTATCCATAAGTTCAATATATTTGGAACATATGCCTTTTGTATGCAAAAATCCCATATTTTCAGAAAACGTTTTACTAATCAACCATAAACAGATTATGTTAGTCGTTCGGTCATCTTGAAATAAAATGGAGGCCAGACGATTTAAATTGACTTTTTGTATTTTTGAATGGGTTTGAACAAATTGCTGTATATTACAAATGTTTATATAATTTATACTTATTGCACAAATCCGCCATATTTAAGTAAAATGGTGGTCAATTGAAATGTTTGAATTGTTCCAATTTATCTTAGTATGCTTGATTTAAACAATATATACAGCCTATATAACACGAGGACAATGCTTTCAGCTGCATTCATAAAAAAATAAAAATGACTATTATGCTCTTTTATTATGAATGCTCGTGATTTGATTTATTTTACCTTCAAACTCCTCTATAACATTTTTATTTAAATGCAAAAAAAAAAAAAAAAAATTATGAATTCTGATAAAACTTCATAATTTATACAAAAGTGTGCAGAATATTAAAAAAATATTGTTATATTGTTTCAATTAATGAAAATATAAATCATCAACAGGCGCCAATTTTTCAATGTTATCCATTTCTTTCTAAACTCAAATTATTACGAGATTAATGAGGGGGAAAAAGTGATAATGCAATGGCTAGAAAAGAGGATTTTTGAGATGCGCAATTCACTAATAGAGATAATCTGCAATGCATTATCGTCAGAAATTTGAAAAAAATACTTAAAAAATTTTTTCGTCACATTAAGAAACAGAATGAATATTTTTCCTCCACAAAATATGATTATCCAGTAGTCGAATCATGTTATTTCCCTACCATTTAATCTGTTATATTTCCAGATCTCAGGTGAATAGATAAATCAGTTAAACTATCAAATGAGATCATACAATATTTTAGCATGGTATTGTATTGTAGGAAAGGGGGGCCTTCCATAGCCCTGGCACTGCGACCACCTATAATGGTCAATTGTACACCCCCAATAGGATCATCCCATAAGAAGTCCCGTCTTAATCACGAAAGATAGTATCTTCTTATTTAAGCATGGTGCATTCATACAAATGCAATCACGGTGTTTTTCTTTTCCTATTTTTTAATATTTATATAAGCATTCCTTCTCAAAATAAAAAATATAGCATGAAAAAGAATATTATGCAGCATAGGTATTGACAAAAAAATTAATGTTTTTCCTTCAAATGCTTTTTCAGATTTTTTTATACATATTAATTCTTTCAAAAATAAAACAATCAGGAATATATTTTGATCATAAGTTCAAGGTATTTTATCATCGTTTAGTCTTTTAATTACTGCAATAGAGAAAAGTCTCCTAAATTGTACCGAATTTAATAAATTGCATTATATTTTTTAAATAAGACACAAAGAAAAAATATAAAGGTGTCGACAGCTTGAAGTACTGCCTGTTCAATGTTATTGCTGTGTTGAAACAATAATAC
>WUQG02418125.1:0-78541 GCA_011317285.2 Androctonus mauritanicus | reverse complement strand
GATTGTAAAGCAAGATGGTTCGCGACCAAGCATGTCCAATACCCATTTTACTTTTCCAATTTACTCAAAACTTGATAGTTTTACTATAAAATTTAACGATGATTCTTTGATATAAATATTACTTGTTATTGTTTTTATTGTTGTTGTAATTTTATATATCGATTAATTTTTTAAAAAGTAAATATTAATCCCATTGAATAAATACTATCCCATTTTGTCCCGTTGTCTATTGAGTAAACTGTCTTGCCCCATACTGGGGTATGACAATTCAATTGACATGTTATAAATATTTTTTGAAGACTAAATCTTATTGTTGACTAATAATTTCAGTACTAAAGTGTTCATCAATAATTATATTTTCTTTATTAAATTTACAGATTTTTGCCCAGAAATATACAGATCAGTTTTTAGACTTTTGGTTTTATAACCAAAAGTCTAAAAACTGATCCTTTTTGCCCTATCTTCCTCTACTGTAGTAAATATTTTATTATATTTTTATTAAGATATATTTGATTATATCCTACATTTAATGACGAGAACATAACTAAACATGACTGAACATGATACAAAAAGAAAATTCATGTTCATAGTTTCGTTGTGAGAAATATTTAAACGGACTACTTCTATAATACTATAATCTAGTGATTAAATTTTCTTAAATATTCGAAATATTTTCAGTAACAAAAATACAATACGACATAAAAAAAACAAAATACAAATCTAGAAAAAGATCCATAAAATAAATAAATTTTTCATATATGCATGAAAGATAGAAAAAAATAAAAAAAAAACTATTTATAACAAAATGAGAGCCATTGCTGTTCTCAATCTATTTACAGAACGAAAACAGTTTATCTAAAACACGAATGCAAATGATTATTACCTACAGATTCCATTGCAACTTGTTAGTTATGTGCAACTTCATTTCCTTAAGGCCATCTAAGTTCCAAAAAAGCGTAACTAATGATTATTAAAAGAAAAGAAATATTCCATTTTTGTTCCATTAATAAATTCAGTTATCGATGCTGCAGTTAACGAATGAATTCAACTAATGTTTTAAAAACCGTATTATTGAAAAACTATATATAGATATATTACAAGGACATTTGTAATATTGAAATTCTGAAGAAAAATTTTTTTGGTAAACTATAAACGCGTTCTTAACCAACAGATGGCATTAAGCGAAAAATTAGAAAATGCAATTTAATTTTTTATTCAAATGGAATTACGTCTTTAATAACAAACCAGAATGTAATAGTATAACATTAGCAACACTCGTTTTTAAGTTTTGATTTATCCTTTCTGTATTGAATTTTTTCCGAGAATTTTAAAATAATTTTAAAGATTTTTTAACACTTGCAAATGCTATCAAGATACTAAAATTTTTGTTAGAGCTATTATAAACATTTTTTGTGAACAAAATATTAAGAAAAAGGACACGAAAGTGTTTCAATTCTCTTTAAAATCCAATTAGTGAAAGTTATATTCGAGTAATATCGTGTTTTAATGATACAATAATATTTACAAAATAATAATAATTACAATAATCTTGTTAAGAGATAGTAATGGTTAAATAATCGGATTATTTCCAACAAAATAAATTGTTTTAGAAAAGGAAGATTGATGATTGGGAAGGCAATACGAAAAATCGTTATTTAAATTTTAAAAATAAAAATAAAATTTAACTCATTTTTATTGATAATACAGTAATTAATCGGAATAATTTCAGTTAATCTTATTAACTTTTTACTAAATCATTAAAAGAATATATCGCAAAAGTATACATCGACCTTCTGTTTGAAATAAAAATTTATTCACTTAAGAAAATTTAAATTAAATATTTAATGTATTTTTTTACTGTTTTGATTGATTTTATGACTTATTCCACGACCCAGTAGAATATATTCATCTATCTTTCATAAAATTTCATGCAAATATCTTCAAAGGGAGAATATGTTGGGAAAGTACATCTCTTAAAAGATTGTTGTATTCTTCTGGTACACAAGCAAACAATCAATTTGACTGAGAAACGTCTGAAGTATTCAATTGATAAAAGGACTGCAACAAGAGCAAGGAAATTTATGGTCGGAGCTTATGTCAACAATACACATGTTCTGGATGCTGCATACAAGCCATAATTTCTTTAAGCTACGTACTCAATCGTTGCTATCTTTTAACCAAAATCTATTAACGTTTACCGATACATTGACAAAATCTAGCTTCAGTAATACAGTTTAAAATACTTTTGAATTGCTTGAAAATTGTGAAAATTCCGAATATTTTCTCCAACCTCCCATTTATCTAGATTGATTCTATCGTTTCAACTTGCTTATAAATTTCAAAATTTGCAACGTTATCTTCAAAAATGATTGCATTTTTAATTTAAAAACGAATTAAATTACCTTACACCAAAAATCCAATAATTATGAATGCTTTATTATTACTTTGTCAGGCATTCAATTAACATAGAGAAAATATCAAAGTACATCATTATCTTCCCAGTGATTTATATTCGCTCTTTTTCCTAACATAAGGAGTGAACTTCTTTATTTTTCTTTTCATAAAAGACGCAAGGTAGTTTCTTTCCAATAATTAACACATTCTTCAGTGATGCGTTAGATAATGTCGATCTTCCTCTTAAATTTTTCTCTACTGTTGGGAAAAGCTTATCAACTAAAACTGCGGTTTTAGTGATAAGTACTTAAAGTAATAATTCTAACATAAAATAGTCTCCATTATATTTTATTCTTCGCAGAATTACAGTGTGACTGTTGATGAGTCCAATCTTGCTCTTTGCAAAAAATATTATGGTAAGCTTATGATAGAAATTATTGTGAAGCATATGAAAGCAACATTATTTACAAATATCGTAGTGTAATGGTTAATAAATCCAATTATTATGGAGTCTTATTGTTATAAATTAAATACAGTATCTTGATAAATTTATGAGATAAAAGTAAATACAATTCAACATTAATTCGATAAAAATTATGATATGGTTGTTAGAAAATTTTATTCATAAAGAGATATTATGAAGTTAAGAAGTTTTTAACTTTTAAGAAATATGATATGATTATTAATTAAACAATCTACTTGTTTACCACTGATTAGGATATGTCTGCTGATGGATTCAACCATATAATTTATTAAGGAAATAAATACTAGAAACTGTATTGCACGTTCCTGAAAAAATTAGAGAATTCTTTTAACAAACTAAACACAGAATGCTGTTGCTGTTGCAATGTATATATATTAAATTAAAAGAAATATGCTTTCTCTTCACAAACATATCTTTTAGTTAAAACAATTTATTATAATTTAAATAACTTAACCAAAAAGATAATCAACTCTGAAGAAGTTGGTCCGAAAACATATATTATTCAGTCAACTCGAGTCACAACGAATAAGCACAATTTATCTCAATTAAAACAAGACCGGAGATATTCTTACTCTATTAAATTCTCTATCTGGATGAAAAGCAGTTTCATGCTTCACGTCAAGAACCGCTGCTACCAAACAATTTCCTCTTTCTCCTAAGTGTATTTCCTGCTTGCCACGTACACATCCCGGAGAAAAGTGTGATGTCAAGATAGTCACTTCAATATGACCGTGTAGACAAGTCCCAGTATGAAGTTTTATATATTCCAACAGAATTTCCGCATTTATAACATTGTAATCATATATTATTAAATATATTGTTTTTGCAGATATATTATAAAGTTACAAACTTATTCAGTTATGTTTAATGCTGGTTTTTATATGTATATATAAGAAAGAATTATTCTGCCATTCAAAATTTTTATGCGGAGCAATTAGTGCGTGTTATTAGATTTAATGTTTCAATATTAGGTTATTAAATCATATCTTTCCACTTATGCCTATATTTTAGATAATTATTCGCCCGCTGTTCAGTTATAAAGTTTTAATATCCCCTGTTTAATGTGGCGTGATAATGGGTAGAAAATTTGTCTTTAGATTTGACAGTCGTCCTTTCTTGCCCTTTCTCTAAATATAGCTCAGAATAGATTTTATTCAGGATTAGATATCATATTTTTCTGATTTATAACTCTTACAATTGAACATATTTAAGAGGGGTCAACTAATTTGTTTTCAAATGCATTAATGTTGTAATTCTGAAATTTTATTTAATTATAAGTATATCAAAAGTTAAATTTTGTCAATTAAAAAACCAAGAAAGAAAGCTGTATGAACTAAAATGTCTCTTGAACGAACAATTTTTAGTCTTTATATTTTTTTAACTGTGTAATTAATGATGATAACTGTATAATTTTAAAGCAGATTTTGTTAAAATATGATAATTAATTATCAAATTAATTATAAATATTATATACACTTCATCAAGAATAAAACTTTTAAGTATATCACTGTTTAATCTTGCAATAATTGATTTGGGGTGTTAGTCGGTTATTAATTATAAAGGAAAGTTAGTAATCTAAAGTCGGATAAACTATCCAGAAACAATAAAATACCATTAAGTTGGTTATTAAAAAAGAAAAACGATAGTTTGCTATATCAAACTGATAGTATACTTCACAAAAGCATCCAGACATTCACCTTATCTTGACAATATCTGGATTGTATTGGACTCGTATTAAAAAAGGACAGTGCTAGTCCATTCTTTCGGAAATAAAACTAAAAGAAAAAGAAAAGATATTTTTTTTATCATGCTAAATATAGCTTTAGGAAAATTTAACATACAAAAATTATCTTTTTAAAATAGTAAAACAATTTTTAAGAATATTTTACTTTTCTGACTGTTATTAAACATATTGTTAATTTTATTTAAATTATCTAGCAGATAAATGTTATTTGAAGGCTGTTGATTAGAATAATTTGGTGAAGTTTAAAGAAATAATTGTATTAGGAATATAATAACAGTCAGTCACTTCAAAATTTAATAATGTCATTAATTATTGCTACTATACTTTAGGTACTCTTAGAGTTTTTATGAAGAAAGAATCGCAGATGTTCTCAGAATTGACACCCGTTTGGGAAAGAGAAGGAGAACAAGGCAACTTATGGCTACAAAGTAGCCTTTCTATAGCGAAATTGAATGAAAAATTCCAGGTATCTAGCTATCTCTTACAGTTTTTCCATTGGATCTTTTTCAGTATTTTTATGTATTCTACTGTTTAAAATTTTTTCACATTTTATGTGCATTTATTTTTAAATATTTTCTAGCAAATAAAAACAATAAAAAGACTATATATATATAGTTTTTTCTATATATATATATATATATATATATATAGTCTCTTCTATACACTGTATATATATAATACAATTATATTATTTTTCATTTTCTAAAAATTAATTTTCTCACTAGTTTATTCTTTAAAAAGTCAATATTTTTTTTCTTAGCATTTAAATCTAATTTTAAATGTATTAATGCCAAACTCTTCTTAATTATTCGTTCTCTTTATCTAAAAATTATTTTTCTTTTGTATCGTTCAGCTTATTATAGAAGGTATTAGAGGAAACGGTTACGTTGGAGATACTGCTATAGACGATGTTGCTTTATATTCGACACCCTGCGAAGAACTTGCATTTGCAAACATCACAAAAGGTAAAAGAAAATATATATATATATTAGTACTCATTATTTAAATAATTTCTCCAATAACAAATAAGAAAATTAATTCAGAAAAGTAGTTTTTAATGTTATAAATTATATTTAAAATAATTGATTTTATAACGTGTGTGCATTTACTTGGTATTAAAATCTGTTTAGATAAAACAACTTGCAAATCGCTATTAATTGGAAAGGTAAAACTAGATATACAGGAAGAGTACATTTTTAGTAATAACATGAAACATCATTACACCGTTTATTAGGTATTAAGATAAAATTAACTAGATTAGAGTTTATTCTCTTACTAATTTTAATGTTTACATTCTCAGTAAATTTAAATCTCTTAATATATCTTTTACATATATATTTTTTCATATAAAATTTCATATTTTATATTTTTTTAAGGGTATAGAAAAACAATTCTAATTTCTGAAATAAATGACTATAAAAAAAAAGTATATGTAAAAATTTATATATTTCACTGCCTTCCTATGAAAAGATATATAGCGTAAGAGCATTCAAAATTTATTTTTGTATTATGTCGAATAGAAACGGGAATAAACATACAAATATTATAAAAATTTAAAAATAAAATATATTAAATAATTCATTATTTCTATAATTTATTATTATAAAAAATATATAAATTATTTAAAAGTAATTGGAAATTTTGTTTTTCAAAAATTAGAAATTATTGAAATTAAAATTTATTTTCCTAAAAATAATTTACTTCTAAAATGCATTATCATAATTAAATATTTTTAAAAACAATTCGAAAAAATAACAAAAATTTAAATATATTTTTTAAAAATAATATTTAAAGCGTTTTTTTTCTTTTTTTATAAATTTACCATTATAATTCTATTGCATAGTACGATAAGTCTACTTCAAATATAATAGATATAAATCAGAATAAATCTGTAACAAAATAATTTCGTTAATTATAAAATCTACATGAAAAATGTCATTTATATCTGGATTATTTTTATATAATTTAAGATTATTAAATTAAAATTTGTTTTCTAATATTAGACAATCATTCATTGGGCGTCATGTTTTGTGGGACTTTAAAAATAAATTTAAAATCATTTTTTTGTATTCTGCTAATGGATGATTCTGTATTATTTCTTAACAACATTAAAACACTAAATTCAACAATATTCAAAAATTATAAAAATAAATAGTATATTTTGTGATTTAAATTATTGAACATATATAATTATATATATATATATATATATACTGTATAGGCTAATTATTATAATTTTTGTAAACATACAAAAGCGTAATACACCTCGAGCGAATACAAATATATATTTTATTTATTTATTTTTATAACCATATGGAAAAGAAAACTTTCAAAACATTTTGAAAATTGGATTTTGTTTTGCACTTTTATGCGAAAACTACAAACACATAAAGATCATTCAAATATAGTATATAGTTTCATATTTACATGCTTAAAAATATAAAAATATATATATAAATACATAATTCTGTATTCGTTTTCACAGATACAAACGAGAAATTCATATAAAAAACACGAAGATTAAGTTTATAAATAATAAAAATAACGTCAAAATTAAATTTGATAAAAAGTGACAATAGTTAAAAATAAAAAGGAGAATTATTAAAAAATAAAAATAGTGAAGAAATATGTATACTGTATATATATTTCATCTTCTTGAAAATCCCATTTTACAGTTGGAAAAGAAAAGTTAAATATTGTGCTTTTAGAAAACTTTTTATATATTTATAAAAATTTAAAGAAAAAAAACAACTTACAAAGTTTATACATCGAACGTTTTTATCTCTTTTTTTTAGAATTCGATTCTTGTCAAGGACGTTGCAATGTTGGAATGGAAGAAAATGCTACTTGCTACTGTTCAGAAGATTGTGTACATAATGCCACTTGTTGCGATGACTTCGAGAATTTTTGTACTAAATCGGGTAAAGAAATTTTTATTATAAAATTATTAAATAATGGCACACCATACTACTACAATACCTTGATAAATAATTCAGGAATTTTTTAATTATTATTATTTTTAAAAACTCACTTTAGGTAATACTGTTTGCCTATCCTATCTGTATTATATATTGGTGGGTATTTATATACATACATATCTCTTATGTGTATACCTCTGCAAGATATCTTACTCATATAGCGGTATAAATGTACTCGTTTTATGTGTTTTGTCTATATTCCGGGATTTTGTATACGAGTAAATATGTATAAAGAATATTTATTTTGCTCAAATAATTCATATGATTATTTATTATACTATATGTATTTGTATAAATTAAAATGTAAAAACTGGGCTGCTATTTTTATGTTATTTATTAAGCTTAATATTTTTGTGTAAGTTTATTTGAGAAAAATATAAATAAAAAGAATTACCTAAAGTGAGTGTGTTTTTTTTTATTAAAACAACAAAGTACAAATATTATTGAAAATTTTTTTTATTAAAAAATTATGTCTTTACATAATCGAATTTACACCAACAAGTTTGGAATGATTTTGTTGCCAGAAAAAAAATATTTTCAATAATTTTATACTTAGTTGTGATAGTTGTGGACGATGCCTAACTAATAATATAAAAACTATATTTACATGTTTTATAGCAAACAGAACGTTTATTTTTGGTCCGGAACCTCAGCCTAAACCATTTACAACAAAAAATCTGGAAAAGTTTACAACGTCAACATTTACGACTTCGATGGCGACAGAAAAATCTAGAAACATTTCCAAGATATCGTTCGACGCTGTTAATACTACAGTTACACCATTTCAACCTTACGTTTCAACAAGTAACAATTTCACAAAACTTACAACTTTACTGAATTCGATTTTCATTACTACAGTTTCTCCAAAATTTGTTTCAACAACACAAACAGATTTAGAAAAATCATCTTCATCATCTTCTTCTGGTTTTAAAACTCCAAAAATAACTAATGAAACAAGTAACTTTACTAGAAAAAATGTGAAGGAAACTACTGCTACTGAAAAATTTTATGAAACGACAACAACTAATTTTAGTACTGAGACATCTTTAAATATTACATCTAGCACATCAACATCAAAAACAGACACCCAGAAAACGACAACAATGCAAAATGAAACTATTCAGCCAACAACTGAAAAAGGGAAAGTTAAACAAACTACTACTCGAGTACCAAGCACACAAAAAGTAATCATTATCCAACAGCCTACAATTGAGGAAAATACCATATCACAGTCTGTAACAACGCAAAATCGTACAATATCTTCGAAGAAAACTACGCAACAATTTATGAATACGCAACAGCCTACCAGTTCAACAATAAATGAAAACACAATTACAAATCAATCGACAATAATTCAAAATATAACCATACCAAAACAACCAGAAACAATTAGAAACATAACTTTGCAACAAACAACACAAAGTACAATTTTAAATCAAACACTTACGGTAAAGAAAACTACAGAATTTCCTCTTACAAAAAATCAGACAGTTACAAGTCAGAAAAAAATAAGAACGACACCAAAAACTTCATTAAAACCGAAAATAATCGTGCCATCGAAAACATCGGAAAGTACAAACACATCGACACAAAATTTAAAAACTACTGAGAAAACTTTAAAACCTAAAATATTAACCACACAGAAGACAACCGAGAAAATTGCAACAAAAACCATCATACAAACCAACAAAACAAAAGTAACAAGACTCTCAGTAACGAAGCCACAAAGTATTCCAATTACTCAAGAACCAGTAACAGAGATGACTACTGAAACATCAATTACCACTCCAAAGAAAACTGCGATAAATCGCACAGTATCTGAACGGTTTACAATCAATAAGAAAACTACACTTCCAATACAAACGACTTCTAAAACAACAAAAGTATCATCAAATATAGATAAAAATCATTCTACAACAATAACTGCTATAAATTGGAACACAAAAAAATCTCGAATATATACATCTTCAACAACTAAATTTAGATTTGTCTCAACAAAGAAACCAGAGACTAAAATAACTATTAGTGTTACAAATGCTACAACAAACACAACTTTACAACCAGGAAGTACTTCAAATATTTATATAAAATCCAGCGCTGCACCAACAACAGCATTCCCTGTAATAACTACTAAACATTCTTCAACATCTTCTCCGACTGTTACTAAAGAAAATATTTCAAAGTTAACTCCTATGAAAAAATTATTGCATACAGAAACTAATACCATTCCAACAACAGCATTTCCTGTGAAAACTACTAAAACATTCACAATAAAATCTGAAGTTACTTTCAATCCATTTTTTGGTGATCCGACAGAATTAATTTGGACTATTGATTACAGTGCCAGAACGAAAAAGAGAAAAATCTCTCGAAGACCATCAAAAGCAAATTCCTCTATTCCACTCACTGTCATCGTTGCACTAACAGTAGGAATTGCTATAACTATGTTATTTTTAATTGGAATTATGTGCTTCTTTTTCAGAAAACGTAAAATTTCACAAAATAAATTATCTGAAGATTCAGAAATGAAATATCTATCGGATAATGAAATTTCAGAATTTTCTGATCCGTCATTAATTATTTCTTAAACAAAACAAATCAGTTTTATAAAAGCTAAACAGGAAAAAATATTGAATACTTAAACACCACTTACAAAAGATCAATTAGTGCACAAAATCATTTTAAAAGCTGAAAAACGTTTTTAAAAATATTGTTTAATTTATTTTTTAACTGTTTCAATTTTGTTTAAATTACATTTTGTTGAAAGTTCTGCGAAATGTCGGAGTTTATATAAAAAATTTGTGTTTTTTTTTGCAAAGTTACATGCTGTTATAAGCATTGTATAATATTGTTTATAATAAATTTATAATTTTTAATATTTTTTTGTTTAATTATTGTGATACAGTTATAAATTGTTGGCATTAAATATAGAGAAATGGAGTTAAATGCAGTTATGAATTTATAATAGAATGCCGCTTTTGCAACATTTTCATTTGTTATTTTCTTGATACTAGGTTTGTAATTACAGAGAAAGATTCATTTTTATAAAAGAAAGGAAATGTCTCCTATATATATCTATCATTTATCAAATAGTACACGGAGATGGATATTCTAGTCTGTATATCTATCTACCTTTCCATTAAGTTGATCGTGCGGAGAGATATAAATAGTGCTTTACTGGAAAAATTTCCGGTAACAGATTCAATATAATCGGAAATTCTACCTTTAAACGCTTTAAAAGGTATATTAGACATTTTTGACAAATTAATTTTCCCCTTATCGTTATGGCATTCTTATTCACGTCTGGTTGGCAAACATAAAAGAAGGGGGTTAAACCAGTAGCCATAACGCGATGTGACAAACACATTGTCGTGAAAAAAAGGACATATCCCTTGGGTGCAGAAGCGGCTGTCACTGTTTATATCAGGAATGAAGACAATGACAGATTCTATGTCACCTTCTTCTGATTTCTTAGCAATGCGTGACCAGTAGATCGGAAGGTTTTGCTTAACGCTTGGCTGAAGACCGATGTGTCTCCAAGATGTTCCTTTGGTGATAACCATTTCCAGTTCCCCAAGGCATTCTAGTTTTATACAGTTGTTTCCGAATTTATTTTGTTCGGATTCTTGACGAATCCGATTAAATACACTATAAACATTTACTATTCTATTTTAAAGGGAAGTAAGGTAGTGTAAATCGAATAAGATAACTCTACAACAACATCAAAGTATCAATTAATGCCATTCCTTTTAACTAAACACTTTAAAAGATACATCGCTCAAAAATACATGAGGTAACAGACACTGCCTAAGATGAAGCGGATTATCAGTTATCTTTTTTTTAAAGAAAAACCGTTACATACCAATAAAAGTGTTGAAAGTGATATTGCTTAAATTATTTACTTATATGGAAAGATTTTAAATCGAATTATTTTATAATTATAAAAAGAGGCAATTAAAAATTTCGAGTGTGGTTAATTTTATTCACTTAGTTCACTTTTATCGGATTACAATTGATTAAAAATGTTTGGAGACTGATGTTCGTAGAATTTAGTATATATATCTAGCATTTGCATATTTAGTGCATGACAACGAGTTTAGTAGATGTTTGTATGCTGTAATATGCCAAAGGATACAAGTATAATTTATGTAAGCGTTCAACAAACATCAATTCCTACAAATATTTATTATAGTCCATGATTTATAGATATCTATTAAAATCTGCATGACCTCTCGCGTATAGTAATTTTACAGTTTAACATACTCCTATTAAAAATATATCGGTCTTGTGTGTATAGTTTGTTGACATAGAAACATTATAAGTTTGTAGAAGTAAATGTTTGTTAGCTCTTATAAATATAGTATCTAGCATTATTATTATTTTTACTGTTGATGCGTAAAAATGCTAGTTATTTTATAACATATTGTGTAACATACTTGGAAGAAATTGCTATTTAAAATTTTAACTGCATTTTTGGAAAACTTTAGCAATTTTGTTGCATTACACGAGAGTGCTTGGAATTTTTATGAGTTAGTTAACGAGAAGAAACAAGAAAGTTTTAATAAAGTCGATAAATTAATTATATAACGTATATTTGTTATATATAGAAATGTGTTTTATGAATTTACATAGTATAATCACATTAACAGGAAAAATTACTCTGGATAAGTTTTTGTTAAAAAATTTCATTTTTTAACAAAAACTTATCCAGAGTAATTTTTCTAGTCGAAAAAATTAATTAAATTAATAATGATTTAAAAGTTTAAAGTTAATTTTATCTTTTTAAATATCTCAGTTTTAGCAGTTGTTCCTTCCCTTCTGATATCATATCTCCATATTTTCAGTAACAAAATATTGTACATAATGTAATAATTATAAATTTTAAAAGATTTTTAAACTAATGAATAATAATAATAATAATTCAGAAATATTATTTTTAATTTGCCAAGAGCAATACAATTTATTGCCGGTTCATTTTATTTGTTTTATAAGAAATCAGATGAAAAATGAATTGTTATATTTCCGCTGGAGGATGTAAGGAATTTAGTTTTAAAAACCTCTTAGCGGTATTTATGCATTTTATTTTTAACTTTTATATTAATTATAAAAATGGAAATTAAAAATTTTCCGTAGGAATATTGCTGTTCAACTTTAATAGCGATTCTTGATCGACTCCAATTTTCTAGTATAAAAGGAGTTTAATTAAAAGAATGCACAACAAACGTTTCAATTTTCGTAAACACGTTCTGGACGGAAAGGATTAATATTCAAATTCAACTTTAATTGAATAAGAGATTAAGATAATTAAAAAATTTCTGATTAATTTTCTAATTATTTTTAAGAATAATGATGTAACTTTACTAATTATTTTTCTTTATTATTTTTTTTCTCAAAGTTTTCTATTTATTACTGTATAATAAATGAATAAGATGTAGAAAAATATGTTTCGGTTTTAAACAATTGATCAACATAATAATAATTATAATAATAATAAAATGAAAGTAATAATGATTGAAGCGAATAATTAAATTATTCTTCTACATATTTAAATAATAAATAAGATAAGAATTTATATAAATATTTTATTATGTTTTTCGCAATAATTTTCTTTGCGCATTGCATTTACCTGAGAGGGCAAAAAGAAAATTACGAGAAGTTCGTTATCCAAGCTAAGTTAAGCTTTTAGATAAATTCGTTTATCTTCTGTTTTTGGCATCTTCTAACGCCATTGCTTTCTCCATGTCAGCAAAAGAAGACTTGCCTGGTTAAATTATGTGTTGTCTTAACACATCATATTTCACTTATCGAGTTGTCTGTAAATAGGGAGTTTTAAAGAGACAAAAAATAGTAAATTAGATGGCGTATAAGTATTTCTATTCGATTTAAATCGATTTTCACGTAGGATAAATCGAAGTAGTAACTTGTATGACACGAAATAAGATATGGCATAGTTACTCGTGCCTTCTTGTGTTACTTTTATTTTTTTTTATTGGAATTACGCTGAAGTCAGAAGAGTTCCGAAACTATTTGGATGAGTTCCAAGAGACAAAAAAGTAGATAGGAGGCAGTAAGAAAGAATTCTTACAAGTTCCAGACATGAATTGCAGTACCTTTCGATCTTACATTTACCGAATAGTCGTCATCAATGTCTTTGTTTTCTTGCCCCGAGTCTTTTCTGATCGTAACCTTGCTTGTTTGTTCTCATTGGGAGGTAAGTCATGAATGTATCTCTCGTTTGCATGAATTAACTCTTGAGAAATAAGATGGACAATCTTAGGTATTTACTCAGTTTCACCTTATATAAACTTAACTAATGAGTTTTTAGATAACTGAAATTCTATCTATATTTCACACAATGGGTGTGTTTATTATAACACACCCATTGTGTGAAATATAGATAGAATTTCAGTTTAATTTATTCTTTCCGCTAGAATTATTTGAACAGAATTAAATTCTATATTAATTTATCTCGAATTATAGTTTACATACAAAAAATCGAATTATAGTTTACATACAAATTGATTATTTTTCAATTCAACAATAAAAATTACATGCTTAAACATAATAAGCTTAATAATCCATGCGAATTTTTAAAAAATTATTATCTGCTCATGCTCTTGTCGATCTGTTTTTTTATATGAAATATAATCAAATAATATAAAGGTAAAAATATTTATTAAAATGTATTATTATATACACGCTATTAAGAAAATAAAGTTTAGAATTAATTAGTTAAACATTGCTTTGAATATAATTTTATTCAAAATGTATTTTGTCTTATTCCGCTTATTATACATTACTATTGTTTTCTAAAAATAACAAAAAGTCAGATAAGTCTGTTGATATAGTCTAATGCAAATAAATCAAGATAAACATGATTCTAAATCTTTTTTAATATAATTAATCCTTGCAGAATAATCTTATATGTACAATTGTAAAAATAAAATCAACATATTTTATTGTTCACCCATAAAAATATTACGTTTTATTTAGTTCTGTTAGATTAATGTTTTAAAAATTCTGTATTTGATATATTATTCATTATTTTATGGATTTATATACTCTATAAAAATTCTATATTGCACAAATTATCGAGAATTTAATTTGTAATTATTAAATTCTTCAAGGATAATTTTGTTAAATTTTTCAAGTTTAAATACGGATTTGATCCATCAGTCATCGAGAAAACAAAGCTTAAAAGAAAAATTTGAAGTTGTTCTATTAAAAGTAAAAAAGAATGTTAGCTCGGACAATCAAGAGTATGGAGAAGTTTTGTCCATCCACGCGCAATTAACTTCTCATCTACCATCACAGGACTCAGGTGTGGATTATAAAATTCCCCAAAGTGCCATCACTTCACTAAGTTATTTTCCTTTTCCCTTTTTAGAAAGTGGATAGACACGAATCCCGTCAGACATAAATGGAGAGTTTACACATCACAAACTCATCAAGAAAGTTATCTTCATTAAGCTTATCTGTTATCGCTATACTATCGAATTTATCGGTTAAATTTCTAACCCCAGAGCTGTTGTTTGCTTACTTTTCATTTAATGTTGCCGTTTTATCTCTTTTTAATTATTTATTCTTACCTTTCTTTTAGTTAAATCACTGAAGAATACTTTTATCAAAGCAAGAAAATCTTTGCAGCTCTTAAGTAATTTAAATAATATATTTTCTTCTTTTAAAATTGATTGTTCATTATTAAATTACCAGCAATCTTTTATTTCTCTAAATATCGGTAATGTTGTTTTTTGAAGTGAATTTTTTTAAACAAATATAGAAGTATTAAAAAAGTAACAAATGTAGTTTTTAAAACACATTTTTTTATATAACATACATCAGTTAATCTACACGATTTATTTTAGTTAAAACTATGCATTTAGGTTGCAATATTATCGATGAGAATTTGTTAGAGATTAAATTTTTATTAAAATGAAAGGAAAAATTAATTTTTTTTTTCATATTTTATTGATAATTGAAATAATTTCTATTTCAACTATTAGAAAAAATTATCAGAAATACTTTAAATTTTTTATTATAAGTAATAATTTTAATTATATTCATACTAGAAATGTGAAATGACTTTTAAAAGGAAAAAAAAAATATATATATGCCCTATATATATATATAGACGTGGAATATGCCCAATGTGGCATATTGCTCAATTGGCAATATGATATAAATAATCACACTGATACAAATAATGCATTATTTTATTAGTTTGATGGGAAAGTAATTGCAGTTTTTAAATTGTAAAAGAAAAACTTGTTTTTTAAACATTTTTTTATTTAATGAACTACCATATATAATTTCCATTGTTACTTATAACTGTAATCCATCTTTCTATAAGCTTATTTATTCCTTTTTCAAAAAAGGTTACAGATTTAGATTCAAAAAAGCTGTCCATAAAGGATTTTACTTCGTAAAATGTTTGCAACATTTTACTGTTGAGATAATTCTATAAAGAACGAAATAAATGGTAATCTGACGGTGCGAGATCTGGTGAATATGGAGAATGAATAAGAATGTCCTAGCTAAAATCTTTCAATTTTTGTTAGAATGTCCATTGCCACATAAGCTCTGGCATTATCCTGATGAAAAATTGCACTTTTTCTGTTTACTAAATCTGGCTTTTTAACACTCAATGCTTCATTCAATTTATCCAATTGCTGGCAATAACGATTAGAATCAATCATTTCATCATGTTTAAGGAGTTAATAATACACATTCCCTCTGCAATCTCACCAACAAAGCATAAGGTTATTTTGGTGCAACTTAGGCTTTTCTGTCGATAATGGTGTTTCATCTTTAGCAGACCAATGTCTTTTCCGTACTCCATTACTGTATAATACTCACTTATCATTACCAGTCACTATTTGTTTTAAAACTGGGCAAATTTTTTGACATGATAGCAGTGTTGTAAGCATCGTTAAATTTTTTCCTATAGTTCATGTGGTATCCAAACATCGAGTTTTGAAACCATTTTAAGCTTATGCATATGATCTAAAATTGTTGGATGTTTAACATTAAATCTTTCTGCTATTTTTCGAAATTTTAACCGTGGATTTTCTGCCACTATTTATTTGCCTTAAACGTTATCATTAATCGCTAATGGTCTGCCAGAACGGGTTTATCACTTAAATCAAAATCGTTAGAACGAAATTTCTTAAACCATAATTGGCATGTTTGTTTTGTCACCACATTATTTCAAACACATCGTAAATATTTCTGAATAAGTTTTTACATTTACATCTTTTTTAAAACTGTAAAGCATAATCGACCGAAATATACTTTATCAGACGACATAGTTTCTCTTTCAGAGGATTAGTTTTATACTATTGAATTCCACCAGATAGTGATCATGTATTAATAATAACTACTAAATAAATTTATTAGTATTAATAATTATACCTAATTCCTAACTTTAATCCTTACTTCAAAGACGAAATTATTTTCCCATCAACCCAATAATATCAAGACAATTTAGGATGCTCTTCGCCTGGGCATGCTATCAGTCGACGTCAGGGGAGAATGACAATTGATAGACACTTTCTATTCTCGCAATTACCTGCTGATTTTTGCCTGAAAATCAGGTGAATGCTAGTTACATAAGTGGCAACAAGTTTTTGTTGTTATTTTTTTAATTGATTATTTATTCAAAATCAAATTTGAGAAGGATGAACATGAATATTCATCGTCGATTGCATATACTCTGTAGTCATTTTGCCATCTTGAATGCTATCATTACGTTTCAAATTGGTTATTAATTTGAATTTTGGCAGTTCGATTTGATATCCGGGTAACATACTGCATGGCCAATGGAATAATACGCTATTATAACCTTTTACTCCGGATTTCATTAAATTTTTTCAATGTTTATTATTTAGGCCTTTTCCATTCCAAAATGGAATAATAGAGTATATGAATTAAGTTGGTTCGATTATTTTTCCGTTGTCTATCTGGAAATACTATAATGGGTGTAAATATTATCAATAATATCTGAATTTTATCCAAATAGAGTAAAATTCACATATTCTTGATAATATTTAAGATAGATTCACATACAGTAAAATTTTCTAATTTAACATATTATTCATTTTCATATTTATTTTACTTTTTAGAATTGTTTTAATATTTATTATATTAATCCTTAGCTTTCGCCATATTATTTGATATCTTGTTTAATATGAAACTTTGCATGCATATTTTTGCATTAAATTTTTTGGAATTATTTAAACTTTTGAAAGTCTTCTCCCATTTTTCTATTATTTTAATGATCATACTTTATTCTAACAAATGAATTTTATTTGTAATATCAAACAGTTCAAAGTAAACCCTTTTGAAAAAATGTTTTGCCATATTCCCTCAAATTACTTTAAATAATGCAATATAGAAGCCATCCTTAAAAATTATTCATTAAATTTGATAAATAATAAAAAATAACGATTATATAATATAAAAAATTAAATTAATATTTTAAATATAAAATATTTTTATGCATTTTGTACAGTATCATAATCATCTTGAAGAAAATCATAAAAAAATATTAAAATTCAAAATTTCCGATCACAGTAAAAGATTTATTGCAAAGTAATTAATCTTGAATAGATGCTAGTTATCCTAATCAGGTAGAACTTTCGTCTTTTCATCCTATGTTACAATACTCATTATTTTAAATTACTATAAGCTTCAAGATTTCCTTTAGTTTTAACTAAGCACAATAATTAGTTCTTCAGTTTAAATGCTTATATAAGCATTTAAACTGAAGAAATAGAATGGTTTTATCAGCACTATGAATGGATGTTAGAACT
This sequence comes from Androctonus mauritanicus, assembly GCA_011317285.2. Lineage (NCBI taxonomy): Eukaryota > Metazoa > Arthropoda > Arachnida > Scorpiones > Buthidae > Androctonus > Androctonus mauritanicus. The sequence goes on along the minus strand of WUQG02418125.1, from coordinate 60,130 downwards.
ATATAGAGTCCGCTGGATGTATAGTATTATTAATAGCATTTTTAATGCTTTGGCCATCAAGTTTAATACCAATAATTTTTTATTTTTGCATAAAATCATTAATAAGTTTCGATTATATATGAGACTGCATTTTGTGTTTGTCATATTTATTACATTATCATTAATATATTGTTTTCATAACATCGAAGTTTTTGGATTTTTAAATAGATTCTTAGAACTTTGTTTACTTATATAGTTTTAAAACCTGTTTTGTTTACTTATTACTATACAACAATATTTTTCGTGTAATTTGTTCAATATTTATAGTAGAATAGAAAAAAAATCAATTTTCTTTCACAGATGTTCCAAAATTAGAGTAGAGCAGCAACTTTCAAAAAACATTTTCATTGTATTTTTTTGGCATATTCCACTTAAGGTTCGTAACTCTCTTGTTCTCAATCGATATAATATCAAAGTTGTGATTTGATGGTGTTTTTTGAGAAATCTACTTGTCATCTATTAAAGTTTCATGGATTTGGTACATTATTAAAATTGGATTATATTGATTTATTTTAGAAAAAAATTTTCTTCGCAAATTTTATGATAATAGAAAATATATTCAATATAATGGCAAAGTATTCTACCAGGAGAAAAAAAAATTGCTAATAAATTACTGCAGAAAAACATTCCGATAGCGTGTGAATGTCTGAAAATTTATATACAGAAGCAATCAGTAAATTCATAAATATATTTCGAAATATATAAAAGAAAATCCATTTTAATAAGAGCTGCATTCATAAACTATGCAATAAAGAAAAAGTAAAAGAAAAAAAATCTGTTTATTATTTCTATCAAACTCTTTATTTTAGAAGATTGATTGGTGGATATATAAACAATCTTCACAGTTTTATAAATTAAAAATTGATCAGGCACTTGCATTTATCAAAAATGTAGTTAGATATGAATTTTTAACCAACACGAATTTCGATACCGAAATTTCTTAATAAATTATCTTCCTACGGAAACCAAACTTTCCACTTCCATTTCATTAAATTTTACCTCTCTTCCAATGTATAAAAAGCAAGAAACTTTTATAAAAATGAAAGATCATCTTTCTGTATTTATTAACGATAAAATAAATTTCGCGACATTAAATTCTAAAAAATCGATTTTTATTTTCGTATTTTAGACATGAAAGTGTTTTTAATCATTCATCGTTTATAAGAATATATATATTGTTTGATCAATAGTTATGTATCAAATCTTGAAGGTTTAAAAAATTCAAGTTTAAAATAAATTAATTTTGTGACATACAAAATTTTACAGGGTAAAACGATATTATTTATTAAAATAGATTAAAAATTAAATATGTGTAATTTATAATACAAATTTCGATTTGATAGAAGTCTGTAAGGTCTTTTAAGATGTCTATAGAGATCTCATAAATGATTTTCTTTTTAATTTTTGATAAATAATCAAATAGAATTATGAAAGAAAAAATTACATTTTTTTTTAAATTTATTAATTAACATTTATTATCTACCAATTTAACTTATTTACAAGTATAAATAGTAACTGATTTTTTGCGATAGCTCGTTCATTGTTTCTCTTATTAAATGTAATTAGAATAAAGATTTTTAGATTTTTATTTGCATACTCTTTTTTTCTGGATATTTTTGGCAGAAGCAATTTTATAAAATCCTCTAGCGAATTTTAAGAAGTGTTCTTTTCCCATCTGAATAACTTTAGAGTTCTATTAATTAACTAAGTTTGATTCTTACTTCGCATCATTTACTTCTCGGTTCCAATTAGTAGACTGCAAGTAGCATACTATTGTTTGAGTGTGGATGTCTAGCCGGTCGCTTGGGAATACACTTCTCTTGGTTTCTCAGAGGAAAAAAAAAGATAACACTGGCATCTCTCTTTGCTATCATCAAACAAATTGGTAAATGTAGCTGCTGTAAAGTTTATAGACTCCTGGAGCTACTAAAAAGACGAATATAGCCTGTGGAAGAAAAGGGAAAAAAATCTTATTGAGAGAAAGTATCCTTTTAGCAAGCAAAGAATTAGTACGTAGTACTGGAGAATGGAATTCTGTCTACATCTAGGAAGTAGGCTGGACTTGATATGTGGAAATAGTTTTGCTTTTTAGATAAAACAGAATATATTGTATTGGATGTAAAAATAAATTTCAGTTTTACATTACTTTAAAAAATGCTATTTAATTTAGCAGATGAACGAATAGTTGTGTAATTATCTGTTATGTATTTTTCTAAGCTAATGCCAAACAATATTGTATCAAGTATGGTACAATGTTCAGCACATGCTACAATTCAGTATTGAAGAATTGTACTGAATTACTATTAAAATTCGGTTATTTTTTAAACAAACAGATCATCACATTATAAATTTCGTAGTGGTTTATCATCATAATAATTTTTACAATTTGTAATACTAATAAAAGATAATTTAAATAATACGACAAGAATATGAAGTTCTGTTCTCTTAAACTATTGTAATTCATATGTAAAAAAGCAGTACACATTCTGTATGAAATAATAAACAATATAGTATTCTACGATGAAGATTCAGTAAATGTGTTGAAAGTATTTTCTGTAATTTATTCACTTAGTTTAAGTATTTTTGTAAAGTTATTAATAATCGCTCGTTGCTTACATTCATTAAACTCTTACCATCTTTAAAATCATCCAACTTAAGGCAAAAGTTAAATTAAAGAATATATTAAAAGATAATGCATAAATCTTGAATAACTAGCGGTGTATTATCCAATAAAGCAAGCAGTCTTCAGAAAAAGTCGATCTTAATGCGATCACTTTAATGAGACTAAGTAGAACTGATTCATTCCCCACAGGAATTTTATGTTGTGGAGACAACTGCCAAAGATCTTGATAGATGTATTAGACTAATAATCTTATCACGTTCTACTATACGTGATGAGATTAGTTGCACTACTTATCTCTCCTAAGTTACTGTAAACTATATATTATCGTTAAGAATGACGTACATTCAACATCTTTTCAAAGTATCAATGATCGTTTCACTCTAAAGAGTTGATAATTTCGCAACTGCCCCGAGTTTAGTATTGCCCCGAGGTAGAGAATTTAATCATATAAGATGACAAACGTTATAAAGCAGCATGGAACTATGTAATAACATTGTAAAATTCCACTTGAAATTACAATAAATAAAACATTCTACCAAACAACATTCATTTATAATTCAAATTTAAATTAAACTGATAAATATATTGATGCATTATTTGATTTTAAGATAAACAACCTCAAAAATTAAAAATATCGAAAATGCGAAATATCGTAAACAATTTTTTATAAATATAGATTTAAAAATGCCATGAAGAATTTATTTTTCTTTAATAAAGCTGATGCAGACTGTAAACAGCTTATTCAGTAAAAGTGCACAGGAATATTTTATTTTCTTATTATTTTTAATGACGAAATATGTATACCGTATACAAGTACAACAAATTTTATATGTATATTTTTGCACCGGTTTATGTATTTGTTATCTATAAATTTTCTCTTTTAAATCTTGACAGAATCAAAATTAATTCAGAATAAAAAAATAATAATATTGTAAGGAATCATCCTTCGAAAGATACTATATATACTCCACGTTATTAATAATGTATATCTCTTTGTTTTTATTCTTTTTCTGCTGTCATTTACAGCATAATTCGTCATTTTTTATCATTTTTTACAAGTAATTTTTCTTCTCAAATCGCTGTGTTGCATCGGTTCGCATACATCATGTTAAATGACGATTTTTGCATTCTTAATACATTTTAAACAACTTTATTATGAACTCGAATTTTTTGTTTAAATAAAATCAGAACGTATAAATAAATGAATTTAATCATTAATAATACTGTTTGCAGTAATCATAATTTCTAGAGTTGTTTCGATACTCCATTTAATAACTAGGACATCGAAGGGCAAAAATGTTATTCATCTCACTCCGATGCATATCACTTGATACCATGATTATAATTATGTACTTGGTATCGCATGAATGAATTATAGCATTTTATGCAGATCAATGTCGAAAGTATATTGGAATTTTCTCATCCGTACAGTATCTTTCTTAGTCTATTTCACTTCTATATTCTATTTTAATTATATAAATCACAATTAAATCTTTAATATTTTAAACTATAATTTATCGAACTTTCAATAACTAGACTTTTTTATAAAATATAAAAATGTTTCAACGCGAATTTTTAAAGCATTATGATAATTTTAGTTCTATTTTTCTTTATTCCCTCCCCTTTCAAATCCTGATATTTTTGAATTTCTCTTCGATTTTCTACCCCGAGGTGAAAATTGATAAATTATCATTAGATAAAAGTATATTAATTTTAGAACGTCTTAAAACAATAATTGAGTTAGTTAGCCACTAATTTAGCTTTCAATTAACTAGTTAAACAATTCAGTAATAAAAAATAATATTAACATGATAAAAATTTTTAATATTTAAAAGAAATATTCTTCTAAACAAAACTTATCGCAGTTTACACCTTCTGCAGAAGACACATATTTATTTTAATATTTTTGTTAGTAATTCTGTTATGAATGTTCCCGTTCTCTTACTGTAGTTACATATTTTCTTATTAAAATATATCGACTTAATGTACAGTAAATTTATTAATATTAGTTAGGTTTAATATTTGGAATATCAGATGATACGACGCCATAAATAAAAAAATTTAATTAAATAAAGATCAAGTATAGTAGAAAAGATAAGCATCACTTCAATGTGCCTTTGTTATCTTTGCCAATTGATCTTAATGAGATATGTATATTAAACGAGATTATATTGGATAAAAGAATTACATACTTAAAAATTATCTTAGTGCAATCTATCAATAACAAATCTATTATATTAATATAATTGGATTTTAAAATTACGTTATTTTACTCAATCAGAACGTATGTTTTTGTATTGTTGGAAAGGTGAAAAAACAACAGTTATCTCTCGGGAAATTTGCCAATTTTTGAGAAAATAGTATATATATATATAAAAGTATTTTAGCAAAGATGAAGAACGACCATTATATACACAATGTGTGTCTAATCTCCCAGGTGGCTGAAGAGATGGAGGAGGAGATAAATTGTTATAATGGAAGTCATTTGCGTTTTTTCCACCTCCTTATTGTGCATTCGCATTGAAAATCTTTGTTCCTTCTTATTTTGTAAAGCAAATTTTCCCATCATATCGATTTTAACAGCAAACAGATGCATTCTCTGCATTTAAGATCCTTTTCAACATATCTCATGAATGTAAGTTGATGTACAAAAAAAAAAAAAAAATAGGAAAAAAATAGCATTCAGAATAACAAAAAATGTAAAATAGCATTTAGTGACAGAAATTATATTTTTAAAAATAGATATGAAGTTGTTTCTCTAATTTTTTTTCTTTTATTAAGATGCTAAATAACTTCTTATAATATTGAATTGGAAGAGAGAGAGAGAGCAAACATTACTGAAATGTTCCTTTGCTCTGATTTTAAGGTACATTCAACCAAGTAAACATTTACTCGAAATTCTTTCCAAGCTATCGACAACTCTTTCAGTTACTTTCCATTAAACTCATCGACTTTATACAAAGTTCCACAACAGACCTTTTCCAGAATGCTGACAGTTTTCATTTTGTTACCATGGTTACATGGCGTAAAATTGTCCATCGATGTTGACCCATTTCGTTCAGTGGACGTTTAAGGAGTCCCTGGCGAAATGTAGAAACATAGAGTAATTTTGGATAACCAAAAATAAAAAAAATCTACTATATATATGTTGGTTTTGTTTAAATGAATAATAGACCTATGTTTAAATAGAATTTCATGTTTTTTCATACGTTAAAAGAAGAAAACTTTTATAAACAGAACATACTTTTTAAATTTTATACAAATGAAAATTATATAAGAATGGGAACGAACTGACCTTAAGAAAGATGTTATTAGGAAATAATTTTATTGATTACTATATTTGGATGATTGTTTGAATGATTTTACAAATTCCCTTTTGGCGAAACTTCTCCTAGATTAATCCTTATTAAAATGAAAATATCGATTGCAATGTAAGTTTATTTCATCTGAAACTATTCTGTGGATAACTAGGAAAATGGGAAAAGATATCATCTTGGTAGAGAAATCGAAAATATATGTTATCTGCGTGTTTTATTTGAAGATATTGAGAAGATCTTGAAGGGTATTGCAATGGCACCTGTGGCTAATGGAGCCTCTCTGATTGTTGATGACATCCATCGGCGCCATTGACGTCCTTTTTTTTGTCTGCTCTTTGTCGTTAGCTACACAATCACATCATCGACGATAACGATCGTCGCTTCCTAGCAGTTAAAATAAGATTTCCAAGAAAATTTGACAATTAAAGCAACAACAAATTTGCCCAACGAATAAAACGGAAAAACATTTTACATTTGTATCCCGCTATAATATCCTATACTTTTTAATTGCATTCTTTATGGAAAATATCTAAGTTTTATGTTACATACACATCAAGATGTTGAGATAAATATTTAATAAAACAAACTGAAAACAAAAATTTAATTATTTTTTTTATCATCAACAATATTTTTTTTTTGCACAGGAAATAATGATAATATTCGTAAGCCATAAATTTCGATAGAAAATGACTTTTAAAAGTGATAAAAGTCGAATAAGTTTCCATTGACAGCATCTCCAACAGATGTTATTAAGTATGATCCGTAATGATTAAAAAAAAAAGAAAGAAAATCTCTAGAGACTGTAGATGAAAGTATCAATAGATGAAAGGAAAAATAAGAATTATATATATATTGATTGTTGATCGCGGAAATTAATGAAAGCGAGAAGTCGAAAATAATGTCATTAATAAATTGTCATGATCCATTATTCTCATAATGTGTCATCATGCATTTGTTTTGTCTGAGTAATTTAAATTGAATGACACAACAGCACTCATTTCATGACAGAAAATGAATTCGGATAATATAATTTATAAGGATAATAATTATCATTAGCTGTTAAAATGTAAATTTATGTAACATTTGAATTTCAGAATTACTGAAATTTCATTAAAGGAAAATTCTTATGTGCTTTTTTTTTTATTTTTTTATATAACTTATAAAAGAATATACAGTATAGATTTTCTAATAGCATATCAAAAAATATTACACGAATGGGTTTAAAAATAACTTTTAAAAATAACTCTTAAACTAAACTCTTAATTTAAACTCTTAACTCTTAATTTTAAACGCTTTTTTTTAAAGAAATATAAGTTAATAAAAGTATTAGATTTAATTTTGAATATTTTAGATATTCCAAAGCTTTTTAAAAATTTTATATATTTTAGAATTATGATATCATTTTTTATGTTTATTAAGCTCTAATGTTTTTTATACTATGCAAGTTTTTAATTTTTATAAAAATACTTTTGATTCATAAACATGTGCAAATGATTAAAAAGAGTTTAAATTATATTTTCGCATCTTGCCATTGAATTTAATTAAAGACACGTTTTTGAAAACAGAGCTGAACATAAAATATTTTATAATTATAAACTGGTTAACTTACAACAATTTCGATGCCTAATTATGAGGAAATATCCTAAATCTATCAGATTTTATACTTAATTTATGCTTTTAGGTGATACCGCATTGAATGTAAATGGCAATAGTGTTTAATGATAATGCTGTGACTTCGTCTGTTAAATTTTCGAATAAATCATGTCCCTGTTCATCTGTGCATGTCTACACTCGTTAACGACGCAGAGTTTATTATTTGTCACACTAGCCTTTTCTATATTGCAGCATTTATTATGGTGTAGCTTTAAGTATTTCTTATCACTGTAGAAACGTGTGATCTTTTCAAATTTATAATAATTAGCTATAGAATATGCTATTTTAATTTAAAAAAGAAAAAAAAAGACATTTCTGAAGAGAGATTAAGTACAAAAAAAAACAACAAATTTCGCTGTACTGGACACCATTTAAATTTTAAATGGCCGTCGTAAAGACCATCGGACAGAAACATTGTCCAAAGCTGATAACTACAGTACAGCATTTGCTACATACCTCGTGTTTGAGTCATTTATTATATTCAGAGACAGAGTCTGGACAAGTACTACGTTTCGATAACGCCTCTGAGTTTTGGAATCTAGTTTCCTATTTCATGCTTTTGATTTTGACATAATTTATCAAATTTCTAGAAGATGGTTGCTGTTAAATTTTCATTTGCATGCGTAAAGTCGCTAGAGTGATAAATGTCGTACGTTTATCTTTTCTGTATATAGTCTATCAGAAAATATTTTCATTCAATAAATAAGTTATATTAGTTAAATATAAATAGAAAAATAACTAACAAGTAAGATAAATCAAAAAAGAAACACTAATTCAAAAGAAAATAATTTTGTTTTGAAATCTGAGAAGAATGAGTTAAACTTATTACATCCTTCGCATGATCTGAAACAATCACCTTACTTCGTCTTTATTTTGCTACAGTGGCGAACATTTCAGTAAGAAATAAATAATATTTATCATTTATTCTGTAATAAATTTGCATCTCGTATATGTTAGCTCATAAATTTTGCAGGAAATATGCTTTCTGTTCTGATTCTTCCAATAAATAAGAATGATTCTTTTTCTTCGCTTTGCTAATGGCGGCATTTATTCAAATAACCTTACGATTTATTCCATTAGATTAATAATGTTCCTAATGGAAATGTCTATTAATAATCTTGTCAGATCAGTGGCTTCTAGCAATATTTAATAAAGTCTCCATTAATCATTTTTATATTATATTTATTAGATATTCATTCTATTCTCTTACTCCGACAGAAAATCAGATTTAAATGCATTTGAACCATAATTCATGAATCAGGATAATATTCCGTGTTCTGTTACTCTTGTTATTACCAAGTGAAACTTTTACAACTATGTATTAAAGCAGTTGTTGCTTCTGACTTTGGAAATTTATAGTTTATTAACTAAATGCGTTGCAACTTAATACATTATTTGTTTCCAGTACAAGTTACAAAAGCAAATTTTCATTATTAGTACTTCGATTAAGTATCAAGGTATTTCTCGAATTGAATGAAAATGATGTTTAAGGCATCAAGAAATTAATTCCGACACTGATTTTGTTTGTTAACTTACTATAACGAATTAAAAAGAAAGAAGAAAAAAATTGAGAAAAGAAAAATATTGGAATGAAAGAAAGTTAAAGCCGCTTTTTTTCTTTCTTAGTAATTGGACAGAATGCAATTTGATTGAAAATACTATGTTATCAAATATAATTATTTTTTCAATGCTTGTTTGTTTCTCAAGCAATTATATTTTCGATAATATATAAAAATCAAGCAGAATTCAACGAGAAAAAATTTATAAATTCATTTTTAATTTCAATAAAAATTTTTTATGCTCTAATGTAGCCTGTTATGCAATATTTTTATATTTGAAAAATCACAAAAAATAGTAAATATATTTATAAAAGAACATATGTGTATATATATAAAATCATTGATCATCATTCGTGATCATTGCTAGCGTTTCAAAACTTAAGAAAAATATGCGAGGAGTGAGAAGCATTAGAAATAAAAATTCTCTATCTCTAACTAGAAAAGTTTGCAGCTACTATCAATTTTCATTCAGGCATTCAAAAATAACTCTTTAGAAACATATCCAAGATCTCTTCAGAAAATATATACGAATAAAATTTATTGTATGATTCCTATTGTGAGCCTAGTATCCATTAAGAAGTGTTACCCTCCTGAGATGACAGATTCAAAAACTGCAACTACTACAAAATGCATAAAAACATGCACTATGTGAAAATATCTACCGATGCAGAAGTTGCAATAAATATTTCCGCATTTTTTATAAAATATTTTGGTCTTATCCTTTGGGCACACTTGGTGGGAAAACCTACAATGGGGTTTACAAATACTTTTTCTTTTTGTATAAGATAGATTGAGTTAATTTATAAAAATATTATTTTATACAGTGATAAATGATTAAGTGCGAGTAAAATAAAGCATTTATCAGCTATTCAAACAATAGTTAATCCAAACCTTGGCATAAATGCGCTGCAACAGCAATATATCTTGGGAATTGAAGGGATTGCAGTGAATAACTACTTATCGATTTTGTGGTATATGGTAAATCCATATATATAACACGAAAAGCTAGATAACGTTATATAGTTAATCTGTTTGCATATAAACTTTGACGTGAACTTAGAATGATATTCATATTCGTGGTATCTGGCGGTATAAATCTACTCAAGATTAGATTGCATAGTATAAAGCACATCATGCGTCCAACACAATTTAAATGCTAAAATTCTAATTAATCTTACGTGCTCGAGTATAAAAATCGGTCTTATGCCGAGACACAAAATGATGAATTACCGTTTCTAACAAGATATAATTATTACATAATTCGTTACACAATTAATTGATAGCACGATATTTTCTAATCGAACCGATAAGAAAACTTACTGATACATTCATTAGTTTATATTATAGATTAATTTAAGGAAAGAGACGAGAACAGAACGCAAAGAAAAAGTATATAAAACATTTAAGTGATAATTTTAATTGATTTGAAACGTAATTATAATTTTGTAAACAATTATGAAAGTCATAAAAGTTAAGAATTGGAAGCAATATTTTCTAAAACAAGATGGACGTCAGAAACTTTGCTAGTAAGAAGACATTGACGAACGAGTGCACACGTGATTCGAGGTGATCTATGATGATAGGCTCTCGACAACATGTGCTGCTTCACCTTTCAGGCAACATTCTCCCACAACTATATATCACATGTATGATTTAGTTGTTTCTGTCGTCAAGTGCATGCACTTCAGCCTTGCCAATCGCATGCACCGGATGCATTTCCGCCTTCTTACAATTTTTTAAAGTAAGAGGTTATCTCCCGGCGAGAAATATCTAACGCCATCAAAGTTATAGAACTGTTTAATATATAACATTCTTCAGGTAATTTTAGCCGGACATTAAGCGATATAAATTATCAGTAGAAGTAGGTATTTATATCCATCGCCTTCGCGTTAAAAAATGTAATGATTCTTAATTTTGGCATGCAAAAGAATGTAACTAATTGCGTGTCAAAAGAATAAGGATCTAGCCAAGACCAATACATCAAAAATAGACGAGAGAATCGATATATTCACTAATCTTTCTTAATTAAACTGCTGGAAATTTAATATTTCTTCCACCAGACTTAAATTATTGTGGAAAATCATTCAATCGTACCATCTTCTAATTTATTACTAAGACCATTCTAATATTTTCTAAATAATTTCCTTTCATTTACAGCAAATGAAACAATATCTACTCTCTTTTCGTAAGAGTTCATTGTCATTTTATCTCGCTTTTATTCCCTATAAAAATCAAACAAATTTTATCTTGTAATGATTTTAAGAACTTATAAAATATCCAAAAAATGCTCCATTATTAGTTTTTATAAAATTAAATTCTTTTTAAATTAAGTTGAAATTAATTTTTAATGAATTAAAAAAATTCTAATTTTAAATTCATCTATTAAGAAAAATACTTCGTAATCAAATTCTCATTTCTGACAATTTCTTCTATTTATAAGATTTCTCTTTAAGATAAAAATTTTCAAAATATTTTGTACTGTACTTTAAATTTGAGGACGACTGATAGATATATCTTGAATTAAGTTTTGATGCTTGTACATTTGAAGTTTAACGGCAATCTAGGTACAGATAAACTGAAAAAAAAAAAAAGCTTTTCGAGAGCTAAACATAATATAAAATGGAAAAAAATAAAATATTTAAGATGCGATTAAATATGCTTGAAATAAATATTTGATGTAGATTACTAAGGCGTTGAATTTTAATTATTTATTAAAAATATTCTGCTTACTGCCACGAAAAGATTTACAGGCTTTATATATTATAAAAATGATGGTATTTTATATTTTTAACATCATCATAAATCCAAAATAAACAATTGCAGTATGGTCGTTGCCAACTAAACTAAAAATCTATTCTTTTTTTTTTCTTTTCTGATTTTCTGCAAAATTTTTCTGAATGAAACATATAATTATTAATCCAGAAGATTAATTTTCTTTCGTTCTTTTAATACATAAATGCCGTTTTTCTCACTTTTTAAGTTTAACGTCTAATTAAACCATTGATAATTTCGCTAAGATTTTCTTTCTTTCCGCCTAGAAGAAGAAACTCATTTCTCTCATTGAGAGAGTGATTAATGTATTAATGAAGAGACAAAAATCAATACGACTTCATCTATCATTATTAACTTCTTAAGGAAGATCCTATTTGTAAAAGTGTGAAAAATTTTCTCCAATAACAGCTGCAATTAAATTTGATTCTACTTCTAAAGAGACTTTTAAGATGAATGTAATTTCTTCAGACTTGAAAACATTCCCCATCCAGTAGAGAATTGCCAACGCTGAAAGTAGAAGACGACATTAAAAAGGTAGAGAGCTGTTAAAATGAGTCCAACTCGAGAAGTCCGATTTTTCAACTTCTTATGAACGTCAAGAAGGCACGAATGAAAAATCGTTTACATTTTTTTCGATCCTTGAAGGATAAAACAAATCCTTTTCAGATGCAAACTCAATTATATTTTTTAAAAATAATTAAGTTATTTTGCTAATTTAACTGCCATTTTTTAACGAAATAATACAAATTATATTTTTTAAGCTGCATCAAAAAAATAAATAATGTTATAAATGACACCAGACACGAATAATAACTCGTTTTGAACAAGTAGGCCGTATAATTTTTTTACGAGTATACATCATTTATAAATGAATTTATATGGTAAGTTACGCTTGAGTTAAAATGTATATTCTTGTACATTCGTGTCTGTCTAGAGTTAAACTTAAATAGTAATTAACAGAAAACTATATATAACTAAAGGTAATAATACTAAATGAAGTTAACAATAATGATATTAAATATATAAAATCATAAAATTTTATCCCAAAGCACACACGTTTCGGGAAAATAATCTAGAGAAAGCCATTAAACACACCCATTTTAATTTGTAGAAATGAATAATTTAATAAATTTATTTTAACGAATATGAAATAAATTAAAAATATGTGTTTTATAAATAATTAACCGGTAAAAATATCGTTTTACTTTTTCGTAGTAAATCTATGAAAGCTTTTGACAAGTCGAAATGATGTAAAAAAGTGAGAATCTCAAATCAACTCTTTTAAAACTTTGTTCTGGTACAATGAAAGCAGGAATATAAGCAGGACATCTTCGTAACGTCCAAACAACATGCCTCCAGGGAATTGAACAACAGCAAAATGCCATTAGGTATGTGTAACATTCGGAAGAAACTCTTCAGGTCGCCGATCACTCTGCTATTAATACTTTATAAAGATTCACCATCGACTTAAAAAAATACAAGTAGCGAAGAAGGAGATATTTAATAAAAATTTCTTTTCTTCTCTCCTCTGCTCGATGAAAAAATTTAAAATCAATTTTGCACTTTCGAAAAATGGTATTCCCAAAATGCCACACCATTTTTTTTATTAACTTTTAATGGTTATAATTTAATACCAAGTTATACGCGTTATATCAAATATTAAAGGTAATACTGTTAGAGTTTTCAGTATCGTAGATAGATTTTTTTTTCCTTCCGTATTTTGTTGAAATATTTTACTCGAGTGAGATTGTAAAAATATTTCTTTCTTACCTTTCTACTTTCCAACATGCGGTATTTTTTCCCTTCGCATTTTCTGTCGTGACTTATATAAAAAATACTTTTTGTGCTAAATATAAATAAAAATCAAATGTTTGCAGTAGACGTACTTGACTATAAAATAAAAGTTTAATACGATATTATTACTCTCCTCAAAATAAATAACAGAAAAAAACGAAAAACTTTCTTTTCAAATTGCACTAATTTTAATAAAATTTTTCCTTTATACGTCTTATATACATATAGATTTTTTTCAGTTTAGTGCATGTTGTTCAGATATGCAAAAATAACTTATTGAATTTTTAATAACATAAATTTAGCAAATATTAAAGTGAGGGGGAAAAGTTTATTTTCTTCAAAGTCATTTTTCTGTCATTCCGAATTTCTATATTTCGATCTGGCCTGTCATTTAAAGAGACGGATGATGTACCAACTTACATGATACACAACACAAAATAGTTATTACTGGTATTATATTCTTTATAAATATTCATGAAGGGAGGAGTTCTTCACATTTTTCATCCACATGTTATTGACTTCGTTTTGTTTTCGTAGAAAAGAAAAAAATACAAAAAAAACTTTATTATACAATTTGATTTATGCCTCTTGCAATTTAATCTAAATATAATATTAAATCCGTAGAAAAACATTATTGAATACCGAAAAACGTACAAAATTGTGTATTTATATTACATAATGTAAGAATGTGCGCTGTATCAACGTTAAAAAATAAAAAAATCTTCGGTCATTCAGTCCACACAAAGATGCAGCTGTTCATATATCCGTAATATTAAATTTGAAGAAGACTATCAATCAATGAAAGTGCAGCTGAAACACCAATAAGTTGAAGATTATGTTAACACGATATATAAAATAAATCTTCAGCTTGTACAAACAGCAAGAAGTATCAACTCGGATATTTTCTTTTCTACTCGATAATTAATATTATATGACACTATTATATTTAGTTTATTTCAAAAGCTATCAATAAATAAACTAGCACGAAATTACAAAAATATATTAAGTTATTTTTGCCGACCTTCATTGTTGCGCCGAGTATTGTTACGTAATAGCTCGAGTAACTGTTATTACTGGCGAGTTATCATTATGACTGTTGGCGAACGACTACGGCTGATTGGTTACAGATTTCGACGAATAAGAAAACTCAAATCCACCAGCAACTGTGTGTTAATATTATTATATAGAGAAATTAATCAGAATTCAATAAATTATATCAATATTTGACTTTGATAATTTATTATTAAATTTATCTAAAAATAAATTATTTATGTAAACAATACGTTAAAGGAGAATATGCTATCCAGTTAATGTAATTTTTTTTTCGTATTTTACATTTACAGATGTTTATATAGGCCTATCTTCATATCCTAATCAAACAGCAAATTTATATGACGTAACGCAAGAAGGCATGCAGTATCAATTTGAAAATAGTTCTTTCTATTAAATTATTACTCATCACACTTGAAGATGTAGCCGTTTCGTTTACTATCATGAAACATAAATGTGAAGAATGCTTAGAGGAAGATGCTAAATAATAAATTGTATTGTCTGGAAGAGAAAAATGAACTGGTTGCTAAATAGAATGAAAAAAGGCACTAATTTTCCGATTGATCTCCTTTTTTTCTGTCTTCTTTTTTTTGTCTTTCTATTTAAGACAATAATTCGTCTTCCTAGTAGAGATTAAAGAGTAACAAAAGATGTTTGGCAAGGGAAGCAGTCACTACGAACCATTCCTGTAGGAAACAATGTTGTCATGGTTACAGTCGCAGAAACACTTATACTTGCTCCCTCCACCGAAACCTCTCAGTACAATCGTATTAATATTGATATGTGTCAGTTTGAATGATACTTCCAGCCATTTAGGTAAGATAAGCTCTGCTATAAAAAAAAAACTAATGCCAATAATGTGATTTGGCAATTATTGCTGCAAAAGCATTAATTATTGAAATGGTGTAAGCAGGTTTTCAACTGTCTAATAATGAAACAATGAGTAATTTAAAGCAATATGAATTTTCTCTCGAATTTTAACAATTTCGATTGCAATTTAAATGCTAATTTGTTTTTAAATTATTTAATTAAAGGAGACAATGAGTAAATATTGGCAAATCAAACCCCCCTTTTACACGCATGTATGTTTAACTGAAACCATTATAAGTTTTCTTACCGCTATGCTTTTTTTTTTCAAGACGTTATCATTATATTACATTTAATTACTCCTCCTACTTCAATTAATGAAGATAAAATGCTTCAGAACGAGTCACACGGCTGAAGAGAAAAAGAAATTCGTAAGGTATAGCAACAAATATTAATTTTAATTATTATTTAACTCAATAAATAAGGTTTTAGGATAGGAAATTTTTCTAATTAAACACTTTAAGACGATGATCAAATTACTTGAGACCGATGTTAAGAGAGGGTTTTTCTAAAGCGAGTTTGCTGATGGATATTCTTATCTTTACTGCGTCGAAGTGAAGAAGATATCCGATCTCTCAATCGTTTTCATCTCTTTGGAACAATTCCTACAAGACGTGCGAATACTTGGATAACCCGTCTGGGAAACAGATCGATCTTTAAGTCTGTTGAAGGAAGAAGAAGATGCTATTCCTCGTTCGCAGCCATATGAATGTTTATGTTATCATCAACAAGAAAATCCCTCTACGAAATTCGCAACATATCATGTACAGTGTCACTAAATTGAAAATTGTCTTCAGAAAACAAAAATATAACTTAAAACTTAGGCAGTTTTCTCATGTATACCTACGAGATGTTGCATAAACGATACTTGTCTGCAGTATCGCATGTTTTCAAAATTACAAAACTGAACATGTTTAAAATTCTTAAATTGAAAACAAATTAATTTATTTCAAATAATAATATGTCATTTATGAATTTCGAAAGGAATTTTAAATTTTAATTATTTTACAAAACTAGATGTTTATACCAAAAATATATAAGAGAAATAAATTATTCATAAAAATATATCAGCAATATATATAAATATAAATTTTTAAAATTCGTAAATACAATTTTCCTTCGCGAAAGAATTTTATTTTTTGAAAGAATCAAGATGTTCGGAATCATACCTGATGTCAACGTAAATATTTATCTTGTCCAAATTACAGTTGAAGTGCACAAACATTCGCATTTTCGTTTAGCATTGAGACATTTTGAATGCGACTATCCACGTTTGCGCTTTTAAATTAGATCTTATCCTAATATATATATATACATACATACAAAGTAGATATATAATCAAATTTTGTAAAATTTATAAGTTGAAAAATATATTAAATATATTTTACGCGTGTAAAAAATAATTTTTTATTCTTGTACAGTTTTTAAATTATGTAGAAAGTATTCCATATTATTGTTTTAAAAATAATCCTCTGTTCGAAATTCTAACAGAAGAATCGAAAAGACTCGCTATCGATTTTCTTTCCCACTTCATAAATGTAATTTTACTGAATACAATCCCAAATTTTATTCAGTTCACACGTGATTTTACGAAAACAGGACAAATTGGATTTTTATTAAACGAAAACAATTTACTTCTTGTATAATTATCAAAATTAAATTGTACTTTGTGCTTTCGTCAAAGGATTGGAAAATGAAATAAACAACGACAATAAAATTATTTTAAACCCTTATTTTTATTTGTTTTGCTATGGACTAAAAATTTTGATTATTAAATTCCATTGGGAATAATTGTACTCGTGTATGAAAAAAATAAAAAAAGAATCGAAGATAGTTATTTTCTATAAAACAATTTATTGTTTTTCTTTTTACTTGAAGTAAATTTATATGCAGGGTAGAAATTCCTGTGTTTTTGTTCCTTCTTTTTTTTATATATTTCTAGTTGCATAGTAATTTGACTACATGAAAGCAAACTGCAATTTATTTTTCTTTCAGATTTCGCTAGAAATTATGGTAATCGATACACAAACCATTGAAATCTCATTTAAATCATTTGTGAAAAAATAAATAATTTTTGTGAAAAAAACGAAATAATTTATCTTCGTAAATTAAAAAATACATTTTTTTTCATTTTACTCTTTTATTTGTAATTTAAATTTGTAATTTACTTATTAATATTCGTTTTAAAAAATATTTTATTATAAGAACTAAAGCAAATTTGTAGAGCAATAATTATAAAAATATAATTCATCATTGTTTTCTTTAATTTTTAGAACTTTCCAAAAAAATGATACATGTAAAATAAGATCGTTATGCTAGTGCCTATGTGAATTTCTCACTAATAATTTTTGAACAAATTAATAGATTTTCATGAAATTTTATAATCATTTTTTTATGACCTCGAAGCTGCATTTTTTACAAAAGCTGAATTCTTCCATTTAAAACTGGCTGCGTTCAAACTTTTCAGATTTCTCCTTGATGGAAGTGATATGGAATCCAGATTGGTTTATTAAATAGTCAACCTTTGGGTCCTCCTTCAGATTGTTAATATATTTTAATCGCACAACTTCAATCATTCCAAAATAGCGAACATGCTGTGAAAGCAGGCTATTAGCTTTTTCAAGACTGTTTAAATAGCATTCATAAATTTATAATTCTTACTTATATTGCTCAACCTCATCTTTTTTAGCTACTACATGTCTCAATAAATTCATAAAATTTTTTAAAAATTTTATCCATCTTAAATATAATTTATGCCACTATTTTTTAATTATTCATACATTTTGATGACAATAATTAATATTTATTGGTTGGGTTCTTTCCTCTCGATCGCTTCGAGTTCTGATGCTTCCACTTATATACATTGAAATGATTCGTTTGAATGCATTTTAAAGAGAAAATAGTTTCATTTAATCTACTTCTTGATTACTTTCCTTTTCTATTGCTGAATGCATACTTTATTTGTGAGAAGTTCAAAATACTATTCTTCCGGAACAGCTGAACCGATTCTGATGAGTATTAATTCATTTTAGAAAGGCAAAGAGTACTGCAAAGCTACCTCATATATATATATGTCTCCTGTTCTTCTTCTCTTTATAAATTCCTTTCACTTTCTCAGTTTGTTGCTTATTTAAGGAGTCCTTAAAACATGCATCAAATGGTACAAAGTGCGACGTATTTTCACTTTTCTAACTCATTAAAATTAATTCAATACATCACTTAATTTTATACATTATTATTTTTTTCTTTTTCTAAGGCATATAAATTTATATTAATAAAAATATAAAAAAAATTACATTTATTTTAAGAATTTTTCATCTATTTATTTACAGAAATAGTTGAGCAGCAAGAATAGTCACCTGAATAACAATGAAGAGGAGACGTCTCGCAAATTCTTTTATTATTAACTTTTTTTTTTAAATGATCTAATAAAATTTTAACTAAACTTACAACAAAGAAAGCGACCACGCTTGACTAATTACTTTCCACACTTTCCTATTGTTTGCAAGTTTTAGTCAATTTATTTTCATCTGTGCAATTTTTCAGTCGAGATAGTTTATTAAAGTGAAATGCGTTTATTATTTACATCACTAAAAAGTAATTAGTTTTCTTCGTTTACTATTTTTCTTCTCTTTCCGCTTCTTTCTTTAATCTTTTTTTATTTTTTCTGTTTTTATGTTATTCTTTTAAAATTTGCTATAAGAGACGGTAATTACATTTAAAAAACATCATTTTTAGTGTAAATTATAGCCTTTAATATTACATCAGAGCAATGATTTAATGATAATTTCCGAGCAACTAAACAAGATGGCGAATAAGATTATCGAGTGAAGTCCCTTTTGTAGTAAAGAAACATAATTATGTGGTCGAATAATCAATACAAGTCATCATAAAGCTAATACAAAATATAATTAGTTATAAGAGGAAAATAATTATTTTTTAAATATCAGTAGAAAAATCTATGCTCATATCTTAGAATTTATTCTATTTTTTTATTTAAATAAATATAAAAATAAAACATTAAATATTTAAATTTAATCGTAGTCTTTAAACTGAATTTCATGATGGAATAATTAATTTGTATCATCACGAAAGCAAAAAATTGTTAATAAATCTGATCGTAAATATAGATTCTGTGGTAGTTAATCCATTTTTCTAATTGGAACGAGTATAAAATTGAGTTGCGAATTTTTTCACGTTAATCGATTAATCGTCAAAATTTTTAATCGATAGATTACATTGTTATCGATTGTTAATTTTTAATCTGCTAGTTAAATCGATTTAACGTGTATCAAAATGGCGTACAATAAAATTGTGGAATCAATATTTTTATGTACGTGATTGTTTTTGCTTGAATTTGTAAGAGCAATTACTAAGATAGAAATTTATGCTATAGAATTTGCAAAAAATGGCTAATGCAAATTGTTTGGATTAACGTTTTCAATATTTTTATTATTTTCGTACATAATTGCATAAAAAAATAACATTAAAAAACCTAGCGGTTTAAAAAATGATACTTGTGACTTTTTAGTAATTTATAAAATTATTCGAATTTGATTGATTCATTTCGATTAAAGCAATATGATTAATCAATTATCAATCGTATGATTTTTCTTTAGTTGAATCATAATCAATTCTTATAACAATCGTTACATTAATAATGCTTTTAATTCGATTCTAAACTAATATATCTGTATGATTGAATAATCATCAAAGATCAATAAACAAGGTGATTTATAATAAATAAAAAAATTCATTTTATATTTTAAAAGTTATAAATTTTCACTAAATTACGAAATCGAAATCGTGTTTATTCCATTTTGTCCATTCGAAACATTATAATCGCTTATATACTTAAACATCCAAATTTTCGTATGTAGAAGAATTAATTTAAGTGATGATAAAGAAGGCACAAAATGCAATTAGCAACAGTGAACAGAAAATGTTTCTATTTTATCTTTAAAATGCAAACTGTAGACACATATATACATGGGGAATTAGCTTTTATCCCGCTTTACCCATTGGAAGAATAAAATTTGAATATTTAAATTGATAATTTCTGAAACAACAGCTATTATTATTATCATTTTCTGCTTGGTTCCCGATGAAGTAAACGGTGAAATGGCTTATATTGTATTTTGTTGGATTCGAGAAGACGCTTTCAATTTTCCATCGGATAGATCGCTTTTCTGCTGCAGTGTTTTGGCCCAGAGCCAAAATCTTGTTCTTGAAAGTTATTTGCAGAATGTCACCATGTTTCAAATATAATTTTCAATATAAAACGGAAGAATATATTATTATTAAGTCGAAAGATAAATACTAACTTTTTCCCCTACTTTCTCTTCTAAACAAATGCATTTTTAATCCTCTGAAACAACATTATATTTGAGGGGATTAGCAATAAATAATATTCTAAACATTGTAATTATTTATTGTAATTCTGTTTCGCCTAATTGTTGGACGAGATTGATGCAGAGACTCATTAGCAGGTTGGTCGAGAGCCCTTAATTGTGTCTCTTTAATTGATTTGATCGATAACCTGTCAATTAGTTAATTTTCTTCTTGATGGATTCTTTGTAAATAAAGTATTTACACCATTGTTTACATCTTTAACACAATCGGGCAGATTTAAATACTTTTGCAATTTTTTTTGCAAGATTCACAATTTGCATATGAATATCATCTTTCATAATTCACAATAATTGCATATCTCTCATGAAAAGCATTTATTATATGCTTATATTTAATGAATGGCATTTATTGCATGCGAAAAATTTTTTCATGAAGCATATTTGACGTATGCATAATATTTTTGCATTTTAAAAAATTATTCACAGGGAATATAAAATGGATTTTATTACATTCAGTCAATTTAAAATATTTTCATGTTTTTAAAGAAAGCATAAATTAAACTCACTGCGAAATCTTCAAAAAAAAAAATATATAAAAAAAGAATTCAAAATTAATGCTTAAACTGTCAAAACGCAACTTGTTAGCGAGTATTCTTTCCTTTTATTGATGCTTTTAAATTCTTTTTTTCTTCTTCTTTCAGGAAGCAGATATAGAAGCTCATTTTAGACCACTCCTAGGTCAAACCACTCCAAAGTAGTCACGCTAAGCATGTATCATGCCAACAAATGGCTTTCAATTCTTTACAAGAAGTTATTTAGGTAATAAAGATCAGTTAGTCAATTTTATTTTGCTTCTAACTCTTATAAAGTTTAAGACGTAGAAGAGTACGGAGCGATAAATTTTAATTAAAGAGCCATAGGAAAATTTATTTTTTAAACGTCGATTTATCGATTTATACGCGATTTACCAGACGACCAGGCTGTTGGGATTTAATTTTTACAATTCTAACAGCTGTAAGAGTAGAAAATCAAAACAAAATTAAGCGTTTAGAGCGGTTTATTTCATTATTAAACTTGATGCCGTTTGGTAATTTTTGGTTTGCTTATTCGCATTGGATCGAAGCTGTGCTGGTTTGCTGTATGATCTCCAACAGACTGCAGCGCACTCTGGTGACGCTTTCGCTCTCTACGTCTTCTGGCTGTAAGCTGTTACCCATCAGTCGCTCTCCTGTTCCTGTAACTAGCGGGTTCGAGCGATATTAAGTCGTCTGAATGATATCCTAAAGCAGTTTTTACGTATTGAAGTTCAGCCAAGTGATGAGGGAAGTGAAGTACGTGAAAAGAAAACTGATTTTAGAGACTGAGTGAGGAGAAATGGCTAGGTTTGTTTTGTGGTTTTGGATTTTGGCCATAAGAAGTTTCTGGTGGTCGTCGTTGGCAGATACTGACTTGTTCATCGGTGGCTTCTTCCCTATTACGCATAATCTGACTGAAGGGTCAATAGGTCGTGGAGTCATACCTGCAGTTAGCTTAGCTCTTTACCACATCAATAGCAATCCGAGAATTCTCAATGGTTACTCGCTCAAAGTGTATTGGAATGATACTAAGGTGAGATCATTAATTAATAATCTTTCTTCCTGCATGGCTAGGTGTAGCATTTACCTACTTTATTCTAACTGTTATTTAATAAAATATGCATTTTTTTAATCTCGTTAATTAGAATCGATCATTAAAACATAATTTTAATTATTGATTTCAGTAAATATTTGATTAAATTAATTCGTTCTTTCTAACAGTGAAGAAAAATATTTGTTTTCTAAATTTTGGCATATATTAGCTAATGATTTTTATTATTATTATTTTTTTATATTATCGTTTTTGTAACACTGTTGCAGGTTGTTTCTACATCATCATCTCGCGATTGTTTTATTTTAATTTAATAGGAACTTAAAATATGAATATTGTTGTAAAAAAACATTTTTTGTTTTAAAATTGATCTTATGCGTGTAAAATATAATATATATATATATATATATATAAATATATATTTGTAACTCTGCAGAGAAAACTAAAACAAGAGAAATTATTTAAGAAAAATTGTATTCGTTCTTTGCAAAGTATTTTCAAATGGGATTTTAATGACCTGTTTCTAAAAGGAAAGCAATTTCACAAAATGGATGCGAATTAAATCCACACAGATAGCACAACAAACTTTACTGTTTTATTTTTCTCGTAATTCGAGAAAATGAAGTTTATTTATTGCTAATTTAAAATATTATCCAATGATTAAAACGTTAAAAAAATGAAAAAAAAACGATAATTTTGATCACTTGTACAACTGATTAGGAACTGATCGTTGCACGGTTGAACGCTCAATAATGCTGTTACAGTCATTCAGAAGAAGAACTCCAATCCTTCAAGTAGAAAAATGGGAAAAAAATTTATCTTCTTAAACTATACATTAGCTTTAATACTTCTTTATATAAGAATTATTTATTAAATAATTTATAATCTGATTTCTGAAAATAGATAAATAGGATTTATTTTTTATGTTTATAAAATATATAATCCATCTTTAAGTCTCTATAAAAAGTAGAAAAACCATTCAGAAACGATGGAATTACAGTATTTCTATCTAGAAATTCTACTTTCATTTTTATATGATATTTTTCGAAAGCAAAGAAGTGGCCCTGTTTTACTTTAATAATTTTACTTACCGGTTTTGTTTTAACTCAGTTGCTAACGGCATCCCATAAAATGCTATAGTTCTCTTATAATTATCGAATAATCAAATAGTGAACAGAATAAAGATGTGTACAAACATATATTTGTACCTAATTTACTACGTGATATCTTACTGCAACTATGCAAATGCAATAATTGTTGTTCAAAGTGCAACTGGTTTATTTGCATATTTTCTACTTTTATCTACTGGTGTTTGTTATGTAAAAATATTCAAAATAGTTACAGATTGTCTCCTTTTAACAGCTTTAAAAAGTGCTTTTTTATTTAAACGCATCTCTTTAAATTAAAAAAACACCTTTGCTGTTTTTCAGAATAAGAAGTTAAGAGAATATTTTGTATACATAATAAAGGCAAACGTATATATACATATAAGCACAGAATTGAATTTTCTTTTATAAGAAATTCAAATTCTTACTTATAAAATATAAAATAGGAACAAAAAAAAAAAACTGTTTCAGTACTTATATATGAAGGAACTTGATAGCGATGTGATACTCAACACTGGCAACATAACAAACAGCAGATAAGAAAAATGGTGTTAGTTCAGGGGAATGACAGAGGAAAAAAAATGAAAAAGAAAGGGGGGAAAAACATAAAAACTCTGCAGAAAATATGTTTAGAACATATTGCTCGAATTTTTTTTTATTGGGAAAAAAATAGGATGTATAAATTTAGTTTGACTGAAGTTATTTTTTTCTTATAGAAATTTTGTATATTGATATTCAAAATTGAATTTTAGGAGACTTTCTTAAAAAAATAAATTCTTTCGTTGCTTAATAAGATTTTTATATTTAAAAATTCACATAAAGCTGACATAACGAATTAAGAAAACTTAATTAATTCGAGATCGAGTTCGTATTACGTTATAGATCTATAAACATTAAATATTGATTTATTTCTTCAGTTTTAGACTTTTTTTATAGTGTTTTAACAGCAATTACAATGTAGAAATGAAAAAATGGAAAAAAGCACATCCAACGTTCAAGATTATTCAAATTATAAATTGTCTTTCGATGAGAAAAACTATTAATTTTAGAATTTTGTCAATTCTTCTGGAAAATATGATTGATAACATACTGGAAATGACACTAGGTATAAAATATGAGAAATGAAAAATTCGTAAAATGCATTTTTTTTTTTTTTTTGATCCGTCACCTTTTGCAGTTTTATAAAAATAATTCGTATAAAAATATCTTTCTATATGAAAATCTCTTCAATTTTCTATTTAAAATTAATCTGCAAAAAATATTCGAGATGAAATAATAACTTGCGGAATTCGGTAAAAAGAAAATTATTTCAAAAAATATTACTGACGTAAACAACACGCTCAAATTACACAAAATAATAGATAAGAAAATATATTTGATATTACATTTTTTTATTTTTTATCAAAGAAAAAATAATCAAGCTATTCTAGTGGATTTTTACTACAACAGTCAGCGCAACATATTAAACAAGCTTGAATTTTTATTCTCGGTAGATATTTGTTGACATAAACAAAATATATTTAGGCAGATAAGGATACACTTATACAGATTTAATACATTCTTCCAATATTTGATTTTGTTTTGATAAACATCATCCGATATAATAATAAATTTCTTTTTTTTCGGTAGTTTTCAATCATCTCTATTCAGTATAAGATAGAATAAAAAAGTGTACTTCTCCTAAGTATCATTCATAAATCTTGCTGTCTAATTAAGTAAAAAGTTTCCGTAACTTGATATAGATCTGTAGACCTATATATATAACTTATATTCCAGCGTTTAATTCAATTCAGTGAAGCATTTTACAACAAGAAAATTGAATTATCTCTTTCCTTACCGCTTCGTACGATAAATTTCAATACAAGATTTAAAATTTGAATTAAAAACAGAATAGAGTTAAGGAATTAAACAATAGAAAATAAAAAAAAGATATGAGTTTGGTTTATTAGAGTTCAATATTAATATTTGATTTACATTTTAAAATAAATTAAAAAAAAAAAAACTTCAGTGAAAGTAATTTAGTCAAGAATTTTTTTAATCGAATTTGTTAGATTAGATTTTGATATGATATCCAGAAGATTGTGAACCGTATCAACAAAAATCGATACGATGTTAATAATATTGGATCTAAATCATGTAAAGAATGGAAAAAGAACGAAAATAATCTCTAAAATATAATAAAATCTCTACATATTTTATATTCACTGGTACATAAAATTAGTATTTGATCCTGAAAAATTTATTCATTTTATGAGCGCTTTTTTGAGTCTAAACAAATTCGAATCACGAATTCATTTTTTACAGATGAATAATTATATTCTATATTTCATCATGTGTTTACTCAATCGAACAACATAAAGAATGTATATCTATAAGCATATACTAGTTAATTAAAAGCATTTTGATCAGGATTATAACTACATTATTTGATACCTCTTGCAAAGTTCACGAAAATCGATACGCGAAAGCAAAACTAAAATATCTCATCATAAATTTCGCCAAATCCACTTTTAACATTCTGTTTTCTGGCAAGAACTAATCAATCAAACTGATTTCGGCTTTATTATTCCTATTTGTTTCTATCTTAAATACAAAAAAAGGGACTGACGTGACATCGTGAAATTGTTTGGGTGGAATTGAATGTCTAGATGTCACGTAAATAACAAATGTCACAAAGGATATACAGTGAATTCGGATGGTTTGAGATTGACATAGATGGATAAAACTTGTAACAGTAAAAAAAAATTATATTATTTTTGAAGTGCAGAGATATAGAAATTTATCAAAGAATTAATCGTGGAAATTCTGCTGAGTCGACTATTCGGATAACGATAGCTCAGAAAACAATCTCATAAAAAGACTAACATCAGAAACTTCAGCATCATAAATTTATCCCATTTATAAACTTATTTCCGATAAAAAGTGAAGATTTAGCAACTGAAACTGAAGTGTGATTACTTTTATCCGCATTTAGTTAATTCCTTCGATTTAGTAGTGTTAGGCTCAAAAAAAAAAAAAATTCAAAAATACCAATATCCTCGAGCGTATTTTTTACTTGTTATTGATCTTATATAGATCCAAAAAAGGTACTTACAATAAAAGAAAAACACGAAATAAAATCTCTGGCGAACAAGAGAAAAGTTGCTAAAGAATAATTGAATAGACACAACGCTGAAAGATTGTTGATTCAATCTCAGTTTTTCTTTGAAAAAACTTTTACCTTTTATTTTTATTTCATTTTAGTAGTGTTATTCCAGAACTAATTCAGATATTAATAATAATAATAGAAATGATTGTATTTAGATTGTTTGCTAATTTAAAAGATTAATATTCAATTATCGAAGTTTTAGAAAGATAAATAACGTTGGAAGAAACAACAAGAAATCCAATTGTTCCTCACTTAATTATCATCATCATAATTAACAGTTCAAATATCATTAGAAAGAAGAAGATTGGATAATGTCGAAGATTA
Source organism: Androctonus mauritanicus (assembly GCA_011317285.2). Taxonomy (NCBI): domain Eukaryota; kingdom Metazoa; phylum Arthropoda; class Arachnida; order Scorpiones; family Buthidae; genus Androctonus; species Androctonus mauritanicus. The sequence goes on along the minus strand of WUQG02418125.1, from coordinate 32,901 downwards.
ATTATTGTATAAATATTTCCCAAACTTGAAGATTAAACAGAAGTTGTTTAAATGCTCTGCGATAATTCTATGATAATTAATAGGAATTCGATATCTCGTAGTTATCAAAATATAGGTGTTCTAGAGAAATTTAACTAATTATTTTTAACTTTATTATGCATTTTCCGTTACGGCATTATAACTTTTAAAATATAAACTGCGCAAAACGGATAAAAAATATTAAAATTCGTTCTCTGTTTATTAAGCATAAATATGCAACGTAATGCCATGTTTGTTCGATACATTTTATTTGTTAGAAACATTCGGGATTGTTTTTATGTTTTTAATGTTTGCAGCCTTATCCTAAAAGCTTATTTAAGAGTAAGTATGGAAAAAAAACAGGGATAGCAAAGGATGCGGAAGAGGAAGAGAAAGAAGAGGAACAAGTCGCAACTGAAAGAAGACAACCCATTTGGCGGACTCTAAGTTAATCTCCAAGCCCAATGGTCATTTACGTCAATTGGGCTTGAAGATTAACTTAGACCCCGCCAAATACGTCATGTGACGTCGAATATGAAAAGAACCTAAGAAGACTGCACAAGAGTGAGAGTTTTCCTTAATATCTTGCCTTGTTTCCTTTACTTTCTATGCCGTTATTGTGTCGTAACTTCGGAAGTATTGTAATTGTTTTCCATACATGTATATGTTTGCTTTCGCTGCATTTAATTATTTTTATGTGTCTAACAAAATTTCGATTTTTTTCCTTTTCAGAATATATGCATTATATATTATATTAATTTTAAAATTCCTTAGTAAATATGATGAATATTAATTCTTTCTTGGAAATGTTTTAATTTTTGTGCGTTTTTTCTAATTTGATTGATGGAATTTTAATTATGTAGAAAATTAAAAAGATTGTGTTTTAATTTTTTTTCCTTTTCTTCTTCTAATTTTAATGAATCGTTTAGGCAATAAGAAAATGTTTTATGCTATAATTTTACTCCTTTAATATTTCTGTTAGTTGTTTAATAGAAAAGGTGAAAATGTTTAGAATGTACTTGTTTTCTATTAAATAGATTTTTAGTATTAAATTAAGTTTTTAAGAAAATTAAAAATTAATTTTAAATTCTCTGTTTTCAGTTCTTATTAGAATATATTATTAAAAATAATGTTATTAATATAATAAATTTTTATGCATAACTAGAAAACTTTTAAAGTAAAATGTAAATTCTTCTTTAAAGAATTATTATGGTTATAAGTGAAATATTTAAAAATTTTTTAAAATATAATATATGTGAATTTTATATATTTTTTTCAAAAGAAATTCAGTGAATGTCAAAAAAGTTTTTAAGAGTTTCTACCTTGACTTAACCAAGGCTCTCTAGATTTTTTCAGTAGTACAGATGTAATGCATCTAGTTTGATTTTTTCCCTCTCCTATTTTGCTTGAAGGAGAAAAAAGCACCGACAAGAAATATCAATTCTGTAATTCCCCAATGGAGTAATAAATACTTTTCCAGGTTACATCTCTGTTATTCATTGATGGCTAGTTGAGAGTAGTAAATTTAATATTTGGAACTTACTCTGTCAACTCTTTAAAGACTGTGCAATCTTCCTGTAGAATAGAGTCTAAATCACCCTGTATCATGCAATATCCTCTTTTGTCCGCATCCATAACGTCTAAAACATCGCTGTTTGTCACGAATCCTTTCAGTTTATAATGCATGCATATTGGAAATGTTCTCTCAGGATAATTCTTATAACAGGATAAATATATATTATTCGCGGTATATAATGTAATCCAATAGTTCTCAAGCACAGAAAGCGACTCGGTAAAGCAAAAATTCAAGCACTATTTGCATAAAAGAAATACTTGGATTTTATTTTAATGACACTCGTTCCTCCTTTCTAGAGTCGTTTTTGCAGAAACGTTTGAATCTGAAGATGCTCTAAGAAGTAAAAAAAAAAAAAAGAAAATATGGATATTTGTATCATAAGTCGCAAGTACATGCCGAATCGATCATCTCGTTCTCCAATATCGATTAGTAATCAGGCAATGCAACATTTAAATTCGATACTTTTCGGTGCAGTGCCGTAAAAGAAAAAAAAGTTGTAAATGCTGTCTTTAAATTATTTTTCTTTCTACTCAATTATATTGTATTTTATTTCTTCCCGTATACCAGTTTAAATATTAAATTAAATTCTCTCTTCAATACTAAGAATAGTTGACAGGAAAAGCCATTTAAATAAAAATTCTCTCTCCTTTCAAAGTTGGTAGAAATTCGGAAGAAAATTGAAAGATCCAATCTCATTGGACCTGTGGTGTGTTCAATGTTGAATTAAATTTGTTCTTTGTCCAGTATAGGAGTTTGAAAAACGACCTTAAAATGGAAAATTATAATACATTCTAAGATTTTATCGAGTTAAGAAATTACTAAAACTCTTTTGCAATAGTTTTCGAATGGGAATCGATGACATTTGCGTTTTATAGTAGCATTATTAAACTGTTCTTTTTATTAATTGTTCTCTATAGGAGTAAATTTTTATTATTACCTATGCTTCTAATAAAACTAAGTAATTTATATTCTGAAAATGTTTGTTTGTATGTTGTTTCCATGGATGCAAATTAAATTTTCGATACAATCACATAAACCAATATATTCAGAAATGAATATTTTTCATAATGATGATCGTCATTTTTTTCCATTTTCAGTTGATTTCTACGTCGATAATTTAAGTTAATATTTTTCTTACCAATAAATTGTTTAATGAAGAACTTAAAAAAATGATGTATGAAATGTCATGATTATGTGTATTAAATCGTTGACAAAATAGGAAAATATCGGAAGAATTTCTTTTACCGAAGATGACTGCTGTCACTTTGTTTGATTGATGTATCCATCTATCTATTCAAATTCAGGTCGAGAAAGTTTCTTTGCAACTTTAGTCAATAATTTTCTCCCAAAACAGACTTTCTCCATAGAAATATCACTTTTTATTATAGGATAATATATAATGTTATTCATAAAAATATCAAGTCTCTGAGCAAAGGACATATATATATATAAAAGAAGGTGAAGGTAAAGAACACGAGTTCTTACATGTTCGATTGTAAGAATATTATCTATGAAGAGATCGATAAGTCCAATTAAAACAAATGGAAACACTTTCATTCTCAATTATCATCTTTTTAGATTTGAGATAAATACCAATGACTAGAGCTAATGTTGATATCCCTATCATTTATATTGATCCTTCATCTGGAAGAATTTTCCGTGGTCGCCATTCAATAAAGAACATCATAAGCTCATAGTAGACGGCAAATTACGTTGCTATATCCACACAATTATTAGGAAAATATATCAAAATTATTAGGAAAATATATCAAAATTATTTTAATGTTTTTGCTATGTTTTCGTTAATCTTGTTTTGTTGGATTATTTCTTTCGTTTGACGGATAAAAGTAACTTTCGTGTCTCACATAAATTCTTTTTTTTTCCTTTTGTTTGGCACGTAGCCAGATGATTTACATTCTCTTCCCGAAAAGTTAGCGAACTCTGTGCATTGTCCATTTTTGAGTTCAGGGAATTATAATAAATGAATAACATTATATCAGCAATTTTTTATTATATTACTTTTAAAAGTGTTTGACTAACAAATTACCCAAAACCGCATAATTTTACGTGATAGATATTTTCTATTACTAGAATGAAATTCCGCAAGGAAAGAATGTTTTTGCATCGATTCTACGCTTTTAATTTTTTAGAAAATGAATAAAATAAACTGCATTACTTAACTAGATTTCTGATATTTATTGAATCGTTGAACACAAAACTAGAGTGAGGCAGTTTGGATGATTATGGTTTGTCGATCAAGCACAAGTGGAACTTCAGAAACACGAAATGGAATGCTCTTCCTAACATGCCTGGATTTGACACTATCTGATTCTTGTTGGAATTGTCGAAGATTTTCGAGAGTTTGGCCATTCTATCAGAAAAACTCTAGCAAGAAATCCAAAGTGACCAATCAAAAGAATCGTTTTTGCTCTAAACAACCTATTAAAACTAAACTTCGAGTCGTAAAAATTCATTTTAATAATTTGATTGATGATTAAACCAACCGTATTAAAATAAAACATTTTAAATACAAATAACGACTGAGTTTTTTTTCCCCGATAAACTTATTTTATTTTTTCAGATTATAATAATTGAAAAGTTCCGCATTTTAAACAGAAAGAAAAATATTAAACGATTTTACTTGTTAAAGTAGCGAATCATTAAATTTAAATAATTGCAACTTGATGACAACGGCAGCAAAATCTCGCAAAAATGTAAAATTTTATATGGCAATCGATGACGTTGGAAATATTTACACGAAATTTAATAAAATTAACTCTTGGCCGATTGCATACGTGTTTTGTTTCCTATTCTGTCTTTACGGAAATAATTTTTTTTATTTTTTTATTTTACTACCGAGTATAATAAAGATAAATCCCCGCCACTGGAATGTTTCTTCTCTGGATTAAAACTCTCTTTAAATCATAACTTTTCTCAGTAAATTAGCAAATAAATATCCATTCTGTGTTTATAAGTTATAAACACTTAAAATAATTCTGCCATCCCTCATAAAATCCCGATTGGATTATGAACTTAAATTCTAATTTTACTGTTTGGAGCAGACACAATTATTGTATTCTAATTCTTAGCCTTCTCCTCGTTTATGCTAATATGTTAATGGTTTCTCTCTCCGATAATGACGATTATGGATACTGCACACGTTGATAGTAAACAGAGATTATCTTTCAAACATTATTGCTTCCTGCAATTTACAAACCTTATTCCAACTATAATATATAGATAGATGCACACACAAAATAGTATATCCTTCCGAATGATCATAAACGAAATTATTTAAATTTTTCTTGCTCTGTGATTTACAAAATTATAATAGCCTGAATATAAATGAATTAATTTATGACAAATCTAGTTACAAGTTAAAATGGAAAATAGTAATTTGCATAAATATGCTTTTTTTATTTCTTTTTTATTTTTCTCCCGTTGACATCTTTATTTTTGGAGATTGTTAAGTCGATTAATATTCAAACTAAACATATTCCAACCGTAAAATATATGGAAATTATATCTAGTTAAAATAAAATTTATGGATTTTCAACTTTTTGCAACAAAGAAGTTAAACAATTTGCATAATTTAAGCAAAGGGTATCTTTAAACATTCATTGTTAAGGATTATTTTATCGATTTCTTTTTTTTTTAATTAATTTATTAAACATTTTTGTGTACGAATGAAGAATAATTAGATTTTGTAGAAAACAATCCAAATATTTGATGGAGAGATATCAATCTTATTTCTTACTTGGAGATTCTCTTTCTTTTTTTTTTTGTTTGCTTTTTTCGTTTTCCTTCCATCCGTGTGATACTTCGCTAGGGTGAGATGATTTTAGTTTTGGATCCAACAATAAAAAGAAATGCAGCCAGGAGAATAAAATATTGATTTAAGATCTAGACGGATGCTGCGGTCTCACTTCCATCTGCTCCTTTCTTCGAAACGTCTCACTGGTGCATTAATGACACTTTTTAAAACACTATCAACAAGTAGTTATATATATTAGATAGACTATAGTTAATAAACCATTTTGATATTTATTAAATTTTTAATAAGCGCAATTTTAGCGCAAATCGTGTAAAGTTATCGCTTATTCTCCAATGAAAACTTGAAGAAAAAGAAAAACGATTCTTGTTTTTTTTTGTTTGCTTTCAGCAGTGGAATTTTTTTAAGCCTATATAAAATTTTATAACAACCGAAAATTCCATTTTCTTGATTAGTGTCGTCCTTCTTAGACGGAAAGAAAAATAAAAAACAGAAGAAAGTACACGATAAAAATTGATTTAGTAAAAACATGTTATCTATGACATTTTCAATATTATTGAATCTGATAACAAAGCCAATCCATAATGTTTTTAAACAAAATCGAAAATTTCTAATTTTTAATTTAATTAAATAAAGTCTCCTTTAATAAAACGAAACATTTTTTACTGCGTAATCGAATAAGAAAATTTCAAAAAATTATATGCAACAAATAAAACTTCAAGTCATTGCGATATCAATATATAAATACATAAATTCTGAAAATGTAAACAAAAAACATTAAATTCTTTATTATACTTTATAATGGAAGCATGTTGTCTTATATAAGTTTATACGGAAAAAATATTTAAATTTTATAAATAGTATAAAATTCTATCAAAGAAATAAGTTAAAAACTCTGCATTTTAACATATTTATCTAAAATATAATCTTATTATATTTTATTTAAATTAATAATTTTCATCTGCTAAATTATTTATAACTAATTAATTAACTTTAATTTCAAATTGTTAATATTTTAATCGTAATTTATTTATTCAACAAAATTTATAAAAATCACAAATATTATATATAGATAGCAGAAAGCGTGCTATACATATAAATTGCATCAAATTGATTTGTTTCAATGTGTAAGTAATGCATTTATTGTTTCTTAAGTTTAAATATTGCTAATATTTAAGTTTAGTTAAAAGGATTTGTTAATTTTATACGTATAAATTTCATTATTGTGTTTTGAAGAGAGAAAAATTTGCAGGAGAAAATTCTCTGACAACAAATTAGAATGTAATTAAAGTGATAAAATGTAGAAAATTCGATTAATTAAAATTCCGTTTGCTTTAAAGATATCATTTCTTTGATGATAGAATCGGTAAAATTTTGGCAAAAGGTAGTAAAGATAATCGATTGACCTTTGCTCCATTAATTACTTGTCATATACAGTCAAATGTCTGTAGGGATCATTATCTCTATTTATCTACACGAACTTCACACCACGAATTTACTCGTACATTTCTCTATTCTTAAATGAAGAGAGGAAAAAAATAAGAAGAAAGCTTTCCAAACGTACGTTAATAACGTCCCTCTCCGTGTAGTTAAAAACTAATCATTTTTTATGTCTGTCATACCATTACTTTTATTTTTCTTGTATAAAAGAGAATTTTTTAATATCCTTTCATGGATAATTAACAAAAAAATGTGTTGGTAGTTTAATGAAAAATGGCGAATAATAATGATTCGGCTTGGTTAATTCTAAAGAGTATTTGGGCGCTTTGTCTATCACAGAGATGAAAATAAAACAGGAGGAACTCAATAAATGTTACTGAATTCTAGTTTTTAGTCGTTCTATATACTATGTCTGTTCTCTGCACCGTGCCAAAAGTTGTTTCTGTGAATGAACATCAGAAACTTCGGTCGAATCCATGAAGCGTAGCCTCACTGATCCTAGGATATCTTTTTCTCTTTAGTTGTCATAGAAACGTATTCTTCTATATCTCAGTGTAAGGAATATGAAGCGAAGGAGTCAAGAAAATGCATAAAAGATTCTGTTTCACTAATCTCTTCAGAAAGTCGGATGTTCGTTGACAGACTGATACATCTTTTATAATGTACTTGATAATGTATAATGTTATTGATCACGATTTTTCAAAAGGGATTTTACGCAGTTGAATATCTTGAGTAATAACTTTTTTATATCGAAAAACACAGGCAATTACTTTAATAGAAAAATAAAAGAAAGATAATCCAAAAAAATATACACTAGCTTATATATATTTTTTTCTATTCTAAAAGATATATACCCGTGATTAATTCTTAATTGCAAATTAGTGTAGTGGTTTAGCTTGTTTTTAACCCGAAAACACACATTCAATTTATTTGCTTGATTTCTTTTCTTCGCTTAATGTTATTGAAGTGAACAATTCGATAAATTGTTATGTTCTTTCACAATCTGATATAAAGAAAAAACTGCATCTAGTCGAGTTTACGTAGCTTTACTGCTTTTTATATAATGTAATTTAAATTGAAAAAGTTCGAACACCATTCTAAATTTGTTTATGTTACTTTCTGTATTTTTTTTCGGGGGCTAGCAAATTCCCTATCCACTTATCAATTTTTAAGGAAAACCGAATTTATCACTTTGTTTATCGGCTTTGTGAGTAAAATAAAAAAAAAAGAACTTATTCATCCCAAAAGAAACCAATTTACTAAGTAAATTTTCCTATAAAAATCTCAAAAACAACTAAAATACTTATTAAAAATTAATATACATATATTTAGACATCTAACTAGATTGTATTTTCCTTTCCTACTCAATAATAACCTAAAAAATTATCAAATGCCGTAGAGGATTATATCGATAGAAAACTTGAACTGAGTAAATATTGATCTCTAAATATCATAAAATAAGCTAAGAAAATAATTTATCTGTATGTTTTTAACGTCTTTACTCATTTTTCTTCATGCATACAATCTGAGAAGAACGTTATCTTGATACGAAATGTGATCACATATTAAATGATACTTAAAACCAATATCTCAGGGACACACCCTAGGACTTAGAATGTCGAGAAGGACGTGGATGCAATTTTTATGCCCTTCTGATGGATAGTATTTTAATTCAATATGGAGTAATTACTTCCAAAAATCCATAGAGCTTACATACGGAAAGTAAACCATTAATGGCTCTGTACACACAATTACTTTTAATCTTAATATTCAAGCGATGTAACATACTTTTCATCAAATAATTAACTTTTGTCACTGTAGTGAATTTTATATAATTATATATATATTTTGTGCATCATCGTAAGTAATCATATTATAAATTTAACTTTAAATAAACACTATTTAGTAATATAACTTAATGAAATTATCATCGAGCAAAGGCAGATGCATAATGATAAATGTATGAATAAATGTATATGATTAGATGCTATTTGCATATATAATTTGCACATATAAACATATCTACTCAAACAGATATGTATATACATATAGATAGATATTATGTTAAAAAATTATTACATTAAGTTTTATATCGAACTTTTAAAGAAATTCTTAAATAGTATTATCCTATATATTAAGCAGTCGATAATAAAAATTATACTAATAATAATACATAGTATAACTTTCTTTTTCTATAAATAAATATTTATTCAAAAACAGCGAGGATTCAACAACAGAAAAAAAAAAATTTTTATTTGGTTGTTTCAGTTTCCAGTTTCTGAATATTTTTCTCTGTTTATCTTTCCAATTATAATGATAAAATTTTTGATCAAAGTTTCCTTTATATTCTTATTTATACAAATAAATATCAATATTTTAAAAATCTGAATTACTGGAAGCTATAAAATTTTTAATAAATATTATAATTAGCTAAGATTCACAGAGAGAGAGTGTGTGAGAGAATTCAAGTCTAATTACCATAATAAGGAATATTACTCAGGGAATATTTGCATAATTTCGTGAATTTCTTTGGGGGAAACGATTCCTTTAATGTATCTGATTCAATTATGGGAGTTACGATAGTTATAATTTTTCTTCCGCTCTTTCTTACTTTTGAATATTTTATTATTTGATAATACAGATACATTTCGTTAGAAACTATTTCATTACGATGAGATTTTATAAAAATGTTTAAATGTTTTAAAACTTCTTTAAAATATAAATATACATACATATTATATAAATATGATGTTTTAGATTGGATTTATCTTTAAAAAGGAAAAAGTCATTCTTTATAAATGTATTTTGTTGAATTCAAGAAAACAGTACTAAGTTATTTAATGTGTTTTTTCAGCTTTTTATAATCAAATAATTGTTAAATATTTATAGTAAAGAACTTTTTTTAATTAAAGATATATTTTTTAACCTCTTCAGATGACATATGCATGATTAAATGTTTATTTGCATGTATAGTTTATACATATAAGCATATTTACTTAAATATGTTTATATGATTTAGTTAACATATAGTTATGGTTGTGTTACAATAGAATATAATTTTAACATTAAGAATTCTGCTTTAAATATCTATAAAGGTATATATATTACACTTAAAAATATCAATATTCAGTAAAATAATCGATATAAATGCATATAATAAAAAAGATACTGTATGTATTAGGTTCAGTATCAAGTTATACGGGCGCATGGTAAGCCAACAAGTCTAAAAGTATTACATATACAAAAAAAAAGAATGAGAATTCTGCTTTCGTGAATAATTTACACTTGTGATATCACGCAGGAGTAAATCACGAAAGTGACGCAATAACAAGAACAGTCACGATACACGTAATGATTATGGAAGGATATTATTATCTATATAATTGGAAAATCGATTAAGTCTAAAATAGGCCAACTCATCTTTTATACAATATGGTTTGGGTTTGGAAAAATGATTTTCGTTTTTGTTTTTGTATATATTAATATTATGAGCTTTTCGTATCGATTAAATTGAAGCTGATAAAATGAAATATTGTTTTTGGAAGTAAATGTGTATTAATTTAGCGCGTTAATTAAAAACAAAATTTTGTAAAGTTTTGATGCAAATTAATCTGCATGCAAATACCTTATTGAATGAAAAGAAAGGAAGATAGCGAAATAAGAAGAACGAATAGCTGATATGAAAATTAAAGAAAAATCAATGATGTATATTTACTTTTTTTTTTAAACTTTGATAACTCTTTCCTATAAAACCAATTTTTGTTCTCACTTATTTTTCAGTAGCTATTTTCTTTAATTTTTTCTTGAATTGAACTCTACTTTCTATAGAGCACTTTAATGATTATCCGAAAGAGCAATATAAAGAATGAATACGGTTGTATTACACAAGTGTAAGGTTATTCGAGTTCTATCGGTAAATATAACTATTAAATAAATATATAAAATTATTTGCATGCATTAGTAAATATTTTAGATTCGTTTTATGTAAAATATTAAATTGAAACGTAAAAAATATTAGTTTTTACCTGATTAAACAGCAGTTTTTTGAGAAAAATCATTAATGAACTCCGAATTTTTTTTTTTTTAACTAATTTTCTACAAAGTTTTCATTTTTGTATTTCTTCCAAGATTGTTTAATAGCCTTAAGAAAATGGCTTTTGTAACATTTACATTTTTTTTAAATTTAGACCGAACTATAGCAAATATTTATTAGAATTTACTGGAACATAAAGCTTATCATTTCATTTAATTATTGAGTTTTATAAAAAAATAAAAAATGCTTACTCCATTAAAAGTAAATTAAATCAGATATTTTCGAATAATTCCTATAGGTCATAACTTAGTTGGTCAAAAATATCGGGAGTTAATTTATTTCTTTGATTAAACAGCGTTGTTTAAAATATTATAATAAACCGAATGAGAAAGTTTAACATGATATCAGATATCATGTATTCAGTTTTAAATAATATCAATAAAACTACAAAATATATCAATTTTTCACTTTTACCGTTATATTAAACAGCGGAGAAAGATTTTTACAATAAATTTTCTTCATGTTATAACAAATCAAATAAAATTTATGAACTAAATGATAAGTAGGAACTCTCCTCAAATGATTCGATTGATTTATTCATCTAATTTATTATTTTCTGAAGAAAAGTAAGGTTTATTATGAGATTACCATATGTCTGTTGGCTGTGTATTTTCCGCTAATAATTTTTGAACTAATAAGAAGATTTTTCATGAAATGCGGTAATGATGTTCAATTACAGGAAGTGGCGGACATATTGATATTTAATGATATGATTATGTTTTATTACTATACATGTTCATTAACTCGTGACTAATGAAACAACGGTTCAAAATTTAATAATCATTTCTTTCCACACTATAAGGCTTACTCATTTTTAGGGGATAAAAATGCGAGTTTGGTTAGTAAATCATTTAAAATCCTATGAGTTAAGATCCTATTTAGCATTTAATTCATAAATTTCTTTTGATTTGTTACAAAAAAAAAAGAAATAAAATATTTTATGGAAAACTTTCTCAGTTGCTTAATATCAAACAACGGCAACAGAAAAAAAATTTTATCTTTTGTAATTTTCTTGTTATCATGGTTTAACACTGAATACATAATTTCTGACATTTTGCATTCTGTAACAACTTTAATAAAGCATCCTACTATGACAGTTTATCTGTGAAATATTATAACGGAATAAAGAAAAAAAAAGCATAAAATTAAACAAGTTACGAAACCAACTTTAAAAATATTTAATGTAGTTCCTATTCAATAACAAGTTAGTTTATCCGGATTTTACCGAAGTAATAAAGATTTTGGTAAACCATATTTATAAAAATGAAATAGCAAAGAAAAAGATATAAAAGCGGTAAAGTATAAAAGTATTTATAGTGGAGAGAACAAAATTTTGTCTATTGGATTAAATGAAAGAAAAGAAGTAATAAAAAACTTTTCATTCTTCGAACTAGTTCTAAGCTGAAAGGGGGTAGGAGATAAAGAATGGTTTGATAAACTATCAAATTTCCTGGCTGCATTATTACTCTTGTATCGTCAAAGATGACTCTTGGGATGATTTGACAGTAAAATTCTGTAATTAATCTTATCACTCCGAAGGGAATCGAATTAGATTTTGTAGAATGAATTTTATTTTCTTTTCGTTTTTTATCCTTTTTATCAGTTTTCAATCTTAAACTGATTTAGAACTCTTTTTATCCGTTAAGCAAATCGCATAAATACTTTCTGGCCAAATTTGTCGGCTTGAGACTTGGAGCAGAGATTCTAAGAACATACATTTTTTTTATTGTTGACAGAATGGCGCCGTTAGTAACTTATTGTAGTTCGACAGTAAAAGAAGAAACAATCGAACGGTTTGATCTTCCGCATCTTTTCTTCAAAACACAAATGCCGAATTTTGTAATCCATTTATCGATTTTCTCCGCATTATCCAAAACTCTCTTATCATTTATTAATAAGAAAATTCTAGAAAACTATTGGATCTTGGATTACTACAATAGTTAGGTTGTTACTAGATTATCGATTACATTATTAGATGAAAATCTTGCATGTTTATATGAAGATAATGTTGATTCGAGATATGCAGTATTTTGTTTCAAAATTTCCATTCTAAATACTGAAAAATATGTTAAAAACCTAAAATTATACAGTGAATATACGTTAATCATTTATGAAATTTCATAAAGAAATAAAAGTTAAGATATCTCGGAAGATTATACGAATGTAAGAATTCTACAACTCTCTTTTTTTCTGAATGAAAGTAGTGTACAAGTTCTGAATTACTTCCAGATGTGTTGTATTAAATGAAACTTCTCGATTGTACCCTTTATCCAACAGCTGTTAGTATAGAGGACACAATATATTTGACATGAAGTATTTCTCTTCAGCAATGAGGACAGAAGATCTGACCTCCGGAAGCAATCGATGAACGTTTCCTCCAACTTGCTGAAAAGCAACATTTTGCGGTAAACGTTGAACAAAAAAACTTGTCAGAAAGATCTAGCTAATGTTATTTATATGCATTAATTAATCCTATATTTTTTAGCATAGTAAACTATCTCTCATGCTCTTCTTGATATATCAACATCAATTTCTCGAAAGATTAAATTTATATAAAAAATATGATAATCTGTCGGCTTATAGCTGATTCAGCAAGATGTCTCCATCTCGTTAGCGAATGTATATACTTGCAAGTTTGATTTTTTCCTCTTTCTTTAACATTCACAAATATTGCATTATAAATTAGAAGCAAAACCTTTTTTGTCTTTTACAATTTGCATTGGAAGATAAGTTCCGTTCTTTAATTAACTTCTTTGTTTAACTTTATTAATATTGCGACTTATTTTTCTAACTTATATTAATTAAAGCAGGATTAATAAATAAATAATTATCCGAAGAGTCCTCGGGTAAGGTTTCAATTACTATAGATAATTGCTTGAGTTACTTGATAACATTTTTAAACTATTAGCCAAGAGCCATAAATCTTCATCACAGTTTTGTTGAGTGAAAGAATATCAAGAGGTAACACCCAATTTCTTACTATGCAATCGAACCAAACCATCTTTTAAGTAGATTAAAACAAGCAAAACTTTACTTCTGGTTTATTTTTACACTCGATGGAGTGTAGAATTGCTAATGAGTGATGAATCTTGTTCAAAAACGGAATTTCTGCATTAATAATTTTTGACGTATTAGTTTAGAATGACGTTTTAGTCTTTCTTTATTTTCAAATTTTGAAAAATTTTTGCATTTTTTCTCCCCGTATGATTTATGGTAAACTTCTTTCCTGTCCAAAAATACTCATTCATCCTGTCACTAGAAACAAAAAATCATTCTGCATTCAGATTAGTCGAATCGCTTTTTAGTTTGTATAAATCATAAAGCGAAAAAAAATACTGTAAATAATTAGCAATAAATTTGTTGAAATTTTTACTTTGCGTAAGATATTTCTTTAAATTTTTATTTTATTTTATCTTAATGAATACGCCAAGAATAAATAATAATAAAAAATAAAAAAAAAATTAAATAGTAAGTTATATCAGATAAAAGGAACGAGTTATCTCATTGGTTTTTTTCGCAATTATTTTCAGTTCAAGAGTTTTCGATTGAATACGGTAAAATTCCATCAAAGTTTCGAAAAACTTTCTAGGAATTTTTGGTAAGAAAAAAAATTGGATGGCAAAATGTTCAATTTACTATCAAATCCTCGATACGGAAAGTATGAATCTGCAGCAAAGGAGAGCGATGTACTTCAACCACATCCGATCGCATTCAGTATGAGGTATATTTAAATGTTCTATGGATACTGAAGATGTTGCCATGGTAACAGTCCAAAAGTCAGAGAGGAGTCTTCTTTCTGCCCAAATAAAAGATCACGTGGGGAGCTAGCATTGAATTTTGCTATAACATTTGACATGTTATAAGGAGAATATATATATAAACGTAAAAATCTTATAAAGTAACGCAACAGATAAGATTCTATGTGATGTTTTACAGTTTCTTACCATCTTTATTACATTGTGAAACAATATTTTATCGCTAAACGTATCTCTTATATATATATAGTTTACACACTTACTATATTTTCTTCAACTCACATATTCCAACCAATGTATTGTTTGATTGAAAAATATATATATTTATATTTTATTCACTGTAAATAAATATCATATGATTGAATTTCTCAAACTTGTTTCCTGTGAACACAAAATTTTACAGATACAAATTTATCTTATACTCTTCATTACTTTTTTTTATTTTATTTCTTGTCACTCTTATATCTTATTTAGTTTTTCTGAATAAATTCTCACCAAATCTTCAGATTAACATATAGGCCTATTTTTTTTTTATATTGTATATTCAATAATATTGAGATGCGAAGATACATATAAATATTATCGTTGCCTTTTATAATTTTAATAAATTTTTATTAAAAAAAAAATCTAAAAATTCTTGCGAATAGTTGGAGTAAAATGATATTTCGACGAATGTGCAGTCGAAAAATCGATTTTCTAGCTCAAATGATGAAACTATATCCTCCTCTCTAAACATATATATATATATATAATATTACTGCTACATCTATATATTTTCTGTTATTCTTAGTCTAAAAATTTATTGAATGAAATTTATAAATTTTTTTAAAAAATTCAATTTTTACATTAACAAAATTAAAACGACATGATTGACTTTGATATTAATTTTGTTTTTTAATTAACTACTGTATTTTGTTAGAACATTCTTTCATTAACTGGTTATTAATTGTCTAAAGCGAAGTTAGATTCGCAATGATATTAATTAAATAATTTAATCAGTGTCAAAGTATTTTTAATAATAATCGTGTTAGTGGCAAAAATTTTAACTTTTAGATTTCGAAATTATCGATTAAAATTTCCAGAAAGTAAATTTTTAAGTAACGTCCATCTTACAAATGTAATCGAGAGATTTTTATCTTTCTACCTCTCAGTGTAAATAGATTAAAATGAGAAAATTTATTATTGTCCGTATTTTAATATCTTCGGAAAATTTAGAGCAGAATGATAAGAATTTAATTGTTTGCATTAATAAATTTACAGAAATATATTTGTAACTAATATTTTACTTCGAACTTAATATCCGAATTTGTAGAAATAAAATTCGAATAAAATTTTTATTTTCATTTTTTTGGAAAGTAGAAAATTATATTTTGGTGCATTGTTAAATTCATATCTTTATTATTATTTTCATTTTTACATTCCTTCGGTTTCTATTTTACATTCTTCTACAGTTAGAAATGCATTTTATGAGAACGAATTTGTAAAATAAGTAAATATCGTTAAATTTTCTTTTTCTCCTCCAAAAGTCACGCTTTGTGCTCTTGTTTGTTTTTTTTTTCTTTACGAATATCCAAATTAGAGTTATTATCTAACGAAAAAATAAATAAAAATCGTACAAGAGTCAAAGATGTAAACATTTCTCTTTTTTTATTCTTGGTAATTCTCTTAATGGAATGTTTTCTATTCTAACATAAATTTTGACTTTTAAAATCTACCAGAATGCGATTCTTTGATTTTTGTTTGAAATATTGTTTGTATAGCTTCTTACGCTGTTATCTTTGGAAGTAAATGGAAGATCGGAAAGTTCTGTCACTTTGATAGAACAGTTTCCTTATTCACCTTATAATGGAGTTGAGTGCAGTTTTTTTCTTACAGCTTGGCTTAATGGACGGCTGTTCTTTGCAAAATAATTATCGAATTATTTATTTATTTTCTTATTCTTGCATTTTAAATAGAAAAATAAACAATTTAATCTCGAAAAAAATTATATATTTCAATCGGTAAAGAATCTAACAAATTGTATTATGGTCATCTCCAATCCGACTATATTTGTATTATAAGAATGTTTATAGATTTTCACTAAAGAACCTATTTAATTCTAAAAGTGAATCCAAACATATTTAAATACAAACATAATAATTTTACGAATAATTCTATGGTTTAAAGAGATTTAAATTTATTCGATTAGTCACTTCATTATGAAGTCGTTATACTCAATAAATGCGGAGTCCAGATGTTAAAATCGAGTTAAATCAAAACTGATTAAATAAATTAATTAAATAATTATAATCAAATAATTATTAAATTATAATTAATTAGTCGGCATTAACTGAGATACTGCATTCCTTTTTACCAGCGGTTTATTATGCAAATTAAAAATAAAAAAATAAAAAAAATTATATACACATACACACACATATATATTTGAAAAATTACTTTTCACGAAATGATTTATGTTTGAAGTGTAGAATAGATTAAATTCAAACGGCGAGAATATTAAAAAAAATTAATAAATTCTCTACTATAACACGGTTGATATTAAAAGTTATTACGGGTGTTAATTAATGTTTTTTGACGTTTTCTTTCGCGTTGTCGACTGTAATTAATGGAGTATTTTGCAGTTGTTTCTAATTGCAGCAAGTACTGGGACTTTAATAAAGCATCCAATTCTCATTACAACTCTGAGAACAGTTTTCAGCTATTGCCTTGGCAAAAATGACAAAAATGATCGTCTTTTATCTTTACAATCTTAGAAGGATTAATAGATATTGCTTCAAATTGGTTAAATTAAATTAAAAAAAACCGTTCTAACGTATTTAATTAAATATTTGCTTTTGTAACCTGTAAAACTTTCACGGAATATAAAAGAATTTTTTTCATGTATGATGTAGAAGAGTCTTAAACTTTTCGAAAATTATTCCGAGAGCGTTATTAAGAATTCTGATAAAATGTTAGTTGGCAGAAAGATTTTATGAATATTCTAATTTTTAAAGTGTTAGTAATAAATTTTTAATATTTATATAAGTTAACTTTTTAATAAACGTTGCATTCTCTTTTCTGATCTCTTTAATTCTTTTAACTCTATCGACTGCAACTTTTCATTTTTCCAGCATAATCATCTTTGTCTTCCATTATCCTCTTTATGACTTTTTATTCGAGTTGAAGGTGTTTTTCCGCCTTACACAAGACAAAATAATGTTCTTCTACAATTTTATTTTATTTAAGTTTCTAGAATAACGTTGGAAATACAAAAATACGAAGAAAACGAATTCTAAAAGTCATTTATTTAACTTTATAAATAATTTTCTTCGAAGTTAACGAGAAAACTTTTAATCTATAACAACTTTTCCTAAAAATTTTTCGATTAAGCAACTGCTTACTTTACTGTTACTAAAATTAATCAATTAAACAATTATTCGATGAGACTTTATATTTTTATTGTTTTTTTTTATAATTATTCAATATTTTTCATTAATATATATGAAGAAAAAAAAGAAAGAAAGGAAAAAAATTGGATATAGAATCTATTACTTTCTTTTTTTTTTCGTTTTATTTCATCACTTTGATATTAACCAATCGTTTGTTAATGACCTGAAAAGGTAAAATAAAAAGAGAAAAAATGTGTTTTTTGGGATCATTAAGAGAAATTTCATTATTTTGCAAAGTGTTTGTTCCATAATAAACGCACAGAAATTTTCTATTTCTTTCCAAGAGAATTCCTGTTATCATTCCACTTTGTCAGTTATTATCGATTGAATACAATTCTAAGCCACAGAAATGAAATTATCTGAATCCTATACTTTTATATGGTGTTTTGAGCCGGTAATTGACTTTATGTAATTACTGAAAGGATAAATTTATAATAATATTTTTTTTAAATCTGTTATTTTTTAATATTATTCTTTGATAACAGCACGGAATCAAACATAAATAAATTAAAACTATACGTTCCAAACTATTTAAAGCTTAAAGTTCAGTTACAGAATTCAAGATTAATATCTCCGTTATCACCATTAATTTACTAAAATTTTTGAAAATATAAAGAATATTCATAAATGTAACATAAACTAGAGTAAAGTTTTTATTACTTCGAATTAAAGAGAGTTTACAAATTCTGCAAATCCAGCTATTTTGTTATACATAGTTATCATGTGAAAAGAAAACAAAACACTTCAATAAAACGAAGAAAAATAGTTTAGATTTAACCTAATGCAAATATTTGTACTTTTATTCAACTGTATGTTTGTAAAGGAAGTTATACAGAAAAAGAAATCAGCCTTCAGGAACATGTAGAAAGAAAACATTCCATTGAATAGTTTGAAAATTTGATTTTCGCATCTTTCAAGGAATCACTTTCAAATACAAAAGAAAAAAACATTTCAAACATATTTTAATTAGTAAAAAGAGGAAGAAATATAAGAATTGCGGGTTAAAAAATCTATGCAGTAATATATAACTTTTGGCGATAAACGAAAAATTCATTTAGTTTTAATTGTTGTACAAAATTCAATATGTGTATAAAGAGTAAAAGCACAGTAATTATCTTATGAACGACGATAATTTGTTAACAGATATCATTATCTGCAGTATTATAACGAAATCAAATACTGCGTTATCGATTACTCTAGAATATTCGTCATAAAATGAAGCAGAGTTCATTATAACACATCACCAGTTTCAAATATGCAGGAATGAAAATAAGATAAATCAAGAGATTTTCGTTTTCAGTGCATAACCACGCAAGATTTACTTATTGTCACGATAGAACTAACGTCTCCACCCAAAAAAAGAAACATTATTTTCTTTTGGACTTAAAATTCAAGTAGAGTCAACATGTAACAAAGTTACAGCTTATCATTCAACGGAAGTTTTATAAAATGTAAATGAATCTTTGAACATGAAAAATAACTTCTTAACGATAAAATTGCATTTTCTTGGAATAATAAATTTATCCTATTAACTAAGAAGGATTTTAATTACTTTAAACACTAACAAGTAAGTAAAAATATGAATATTATATTGGTCGATAAAATATTCTAAAATTCGATTAAGTAGCCAGTGTAACGAATTTAATATTTTGAATTGTGGCGAATAATTAAAGTATGATTAAAGGGGAAAATAGACATTGTTTAACCACAATAAAAAATACCGAATTTCTTTACTAAATAAACAGCCTTTATTGTATTTGAATGGTTTTCATTATTAAAGATTTCCGGTAAAATTTAAAGTAACAAATCAGTTTTGCAATGCAAAAAATAGATTTTTTTGCACTTACTGTTTCAAACTAAGCCAAACCCTTTATGCGATTTTAAATGAGTTGACTTCAAGTTGAATTATGTTAAAAAAAAAATACTTTTAAGAGTGGTCACCATGGCAACTTACAGTGACAAAAGCAGAAACGAAAGAACAAGAATATATTGATTTATTGCGGTCTTACGTCTTTTCCATGGTACAATCTATCATATTACATACTTACTTCAACAATTATGTCAGCCACAACAATAACATAGTGGTTCAATAGGTTTACTTTTCCTTAAAAATCATCCCAAGAAGTATTTTTCATTAATCAGAAATCAAGATAAGCAAAAGGCAAATATTGGATTAAGATCATACTTATATCTTTTGTACGCTTCATTACTGTTGATAAATTGTTAGAAAAGTAGAAAAGCAGAATAAAGGGATTTTTTGGAAGAAGAAAATGTTAACACGTAATAAACTTTTTTTATGTAAATATGTTCTTATACTTGTTCTTACTGATAAACTATACCTGACGACAACATCGAAAGTCAATATTAAATCTATGGGATTCTATAGTAATCTTATTACTATAAGATTACTATACTCTCCCATAGACTCAATACTGACTTCTGATGCTGTCATCAGATATAAGAACGAACGTATTATATATATATAAAAAGAAGAATTTATCAACATCTTTGTAAATTAGACGTCAAATCTTTAGTTGAACGACGAATTTTTTTTTTTTTTTTACATGTGTTAAACGACATGAGTGAGAATGTGGAGTGGCTTTAGAGTCCCAACTTAAGTATGGACAAAAGCATATTGCTTGTCATAGATAAGCTGGTCGGTAAAATGCCATTGCTTCATTTCCATAACTCATCTTTTATACAGAAATCAATATTTCTCTTGAAGGAAAAATTCCGAATGCACCAAAAAAAAAAAAGGTTGACGTTTTATTTTAACATCCGTAATAAATTTAATATAACATAAACATGTATTATTTTAGGGGATTATCCTCTGAACTCTCTAATTTAGAGAAAAATTCTGCAGTAAGTCGAAAAATACATTGTTAAACATATCTATACTACTTTCTTTCACGCTCGTTACATATTTCGTGACTTTTGTTAATAATTTTTACTTATCAACACTAAACTGAATGCTTTATTCGTATTTAAAACGTATATATTTATATAGAGTGCATATATATATATATATACAAGAAAGAATTACTGATAAGAATAAAAGTACTTTCCGATAACAAAGATATCTATAACCTGAACAGTTCAAAACTATCAATAACCTCGATATATAAAAATAATGATGTAAGATGTGATAGGTCTTTCATTCGTCCGTACTGAATCTATTGATTATCCTAGACTCAATAAAAAGTCTCTTTCTTTGATTTCTTTTATATACTTTGTTATCGATTAAAGCACCACAATACATTGAGCCGATGGAGAACTACATAAGCCAAAATATGAATAAATAATTTTATTTGTAATTAAATAGTATAAAATCGAAGGAGAAAGAAAAGTTTTTAAGTTTTGTTTCACAAAGTCTGAAGAGTTTTCATTTCTGCTTCAAGTAATCGGTTTATCATACGAGTTTGTCTGTCACAGACAGGAAATGCTTTCATCCAATTCATTTCCGCTATTTTAAACAGTAGACAAAGATGGGTACATTCAAACATATGACTTAAGGCAGGTTTATAATGGCTAATACATTAACAAAACTTGCAACAGTACTTAGTGAAATAATTTTGCTGAAATAATTCATATACTATGAATTATACCGGCTTTAAATATAAATTATGTTTACTTATTTAATGTAATTTTCACTGATATTTAATGGGTGAACATTAAATTAGAAAATCTAGTTATTTATGTATTGGAGCGTTTTTAATTCGATTTTTCCATTTCGGAAGAAAAATCTTCGTGTTTGTTGAAGTAAAGATGTTAGAAAATTTACTTTAATTTTTCTGACGAAATATTTACTTTCTTAGAAGTGTAAGTTGAATTTTTAATATCTTTTAATGTTATGCGCTTATAAGTTTCTCTTACTTTATATGTGTTATTTGGAAAAATGTTTTCCTTTTGCTAGAGATTTTAAGCACTTTCTGTGCTTTTTTTATGACTTTTATCATTACCCGAGAAGAGTTGTTTCCTATTTTATTCTTCTTCTTCTTTCTTGTTGTTGTTATCATGTTACAGATAGGGATTTAAGCTGGTTGAAGCAGTTATTTTCTTTTACAAACTTTATTTCTTGTTCTTGTTTGAACAAGCTCATGTGAAATAAGTGACAAAGTTTTCATCAAAGAATGCTTTAACAATCAATAGACAAATAATGACGTGTACGGGAAATTTTCTTTTTTATATTCTAAATTCTGATGTTATTGATTATCTTTAAACTATTTTAGTTCTTAACTAAAAAAAAAAAGACTATTAAACTGATAATTTCTCTCTCTTGAAATCTAAGATTCGATATCTGATAAGATTACTTTCTAACAACCGATAGGTTTAATGATTATTTTTCATTATCATGAAAGATAAATTATTAATTGTTTAATCCAAGATGATTTTATTTATTATTATTATTAACGAAAAAAATTATTTTTTTCCGAAATTGTCTTTTCTTTATTCATCTAAAAATTAACTAAAGTCCTTTCTTTCTTATATATTCTCTCCCCCCTTTACTGAGTTATTAAGTTGAAAATTAAAATTCTGTCGATTTATAAAAAGAAGTTTCTGGAAAATTTCCAAGCTAAATGAACCCAGATAATTTTTTTAATGCTACTTAACTAATAATGCTAGTACAGTAATCAGATTTTACAGTCGAAATATAATCAAGAAAATTTAATATAATTTTTTTTTTCTTCCCTAGATTTAATGAGAAATTTCAATTTTTACATTTGGGAAATTAATAGAGTCGTTTATGAAATTTTAACATTCTTAAATCCTGATAAATAAATTTATATTGGATTATAAACATTTTAAAAATACCACATTGAATTTATAATTGTAATTTGTTTATTTAAAAAAAACCAATATTTTTTTTAAAAATATTCATTTGAAAACATGTTTCTATACGCTTTCACACGAATATTTTTAAAAACACTCTTCAAACTAAATAATTTTAGTTTATTTGTAACATTATAACTGTATAAAGGAAATGGACGAATACTTTTGACTGAATCAGTTTTAGACATTGTTTTTATTTTTTATATCTAATAATAATATAAGTTACATATAATTCATGTTCAAGTACTTTCGACTGCTTTAATTTATCGAATTAGTGAAAAGCGGTTGTTTCTTTGATATATAAACTGAAATGGAGAAAATTACATACAAAAATTGAAATTTCTTTCTTATTTTTTATAAAGAAAACTTAAGATGTTACTACGTGCTTATTTTCTGTTCACTATAGAAACAGTTTATATAACTAGTGTAATTCAGTTAGATCGCTTTCAAATTAAATAATTTTAGCTTGTTTTGATGGTGACTTTTAACACAATTTTCCCAAACTTATTATCTTGCATCTTTCACTTCCAGAATTTTTATCTGAGGAATCAAACATGTTTGGCATGAACACAATGCTTATCGATATCGAAAGATAACGTCTACTTTAATGTTTCTATCTTCCAATTTCTGCCAATTTCTCTCGCCTTCCTTTATGTTTTTCTTTATAATTTAATAAAGATAGCATCTTCATTGAATTATAATAGCATCTGATATCTAAACAGGAATAAAAAAAAATCGCTATTTTTTGTTGAAATAAATAGAATTTTTATCGATTAAACTTTATTTTTTACGGATATACTTGCTATAAAAATTCTACTTTATATTTTTAAACCAAATTCATTTTTAAGAACTTTCTCATTGTTCCGAATGCCATTAAACTTTTATCTTTTTCTAACTTTATTTCTAGTTTCCTTTTTTTTTTATCCTGTCTTCGTACTTCGGATCATCGTGTTTATGAACTGAAAATCCATCAAAACTTTGTTTTTGCATCAACTTCTATTTCTGGAGTGTGACAATAATTCCTAACAATCTTTTAAATTCGCTCAATTTAATTTAATTTTACAACTGTTCTTATGAATACTTGGCACCGGTACTTGGAACGTTTTCAAATTGCGATTTTTTTCATGTTTCATAACTAAATAAATTCCTATACTTAAAACATTCATAAAATGTATATTTAGCGATTTTTATGCATATCATCATTCAACTAAAAAAATCCGATTATCTTTTTACTTTTCGTGTGTGAAGATAACCAATTGCATCTTAAAAATTGACGATGTACAATTAGTCGCTTTTTTGTTTTTTTCACTAGAAGACTGCTCTTTTCCGTTTCCTGTTTTGTGAGGTGCACAATCAGGAAGTAACTATAAAAATCGATATATCAGAAAGTTTTTCTTGGGATCAGTATCGATCTTTAATAAGTTTATCGCTACCTTCGTTTCTCTTGTTGAAAGCTTCGAACCATTAAATTCTAGTTTAAACTAGATCAAGCGGCAGTTTTATTATCATTTTAATTACTTTATTATCGTGTTTATATTTTAAAAATGGTCTTTCGTAGCTGCTGTGAGTTACAAAGATTCCATCATACTCTAGAAAGACATAGAATAATTTACGAAATGGTCCATCAATATTTATTCGTTCTCAGCACGTAAAATGTGTTTCGCTGCTCACTATACAAATTACATTTGTACAAGGTTTGAATAGTAATCCAATCCTCGCTTGACTTTGCAGTTAAATAAGAGAATCTGCATTGAACTGGAAATGCTCTGATTTAGACAACAGAAATAACGAATCGCTCTCTATGCTTCTAGAATATAAAACGTTATTTACTAGAGAATAAAAAAAAATGCAAAATTTCAAAGAAAAATAACACATTACCTACTTAGAAATAAATAATACTGTTGAATATAGATATATTTATTTTCTCCATATTTTTAGACACTTCCGAAATAATAATAACAATAACAATAAAAGGAACATTTTTGCTGAATTCTACTTTTGTTGAATAAATTTTCTGCATGGAGTCAATGCATTATCGTTTTTTTCCTCTCGTATATATTTTCAAAGTAAGATATAAATAAAAAAAGAAATTCAAATTTTTCAAGAGTTTGGTGAACATAAAGTTACATTTTTTTTGAAAGCATTTTTCTTTCCAATTTTCATTGTTGAAAAAGAAACTTTGAAGTCGATAAGTTTTATAAAATTCCCTTTTCATATAAATTTATTCTAATTTAAAAAATCACATTTCTGTAAGAATATTTTGATAAAAATCCATTCGGTATAAGGAATTTTGTCACCCGCAATTTTCAAAATTGAGAAAAACTAGGAAAGAAAATGTAGAATTGGACACAACAAACAATCCAAGATAAATGATTTCGGGTATTTGATATCTCCAGAGAATATATTTTAACTAATACTGCTATCAGACACAAACAAGAGAATAAATGACGTGCTTCAGTCTCATTTTTTCCCTCTTTTGCTTCGATAGCCTTCTATTGCATTATTTTAAAATTAAAATTGCATCGCTTACAGTGTGCGTATAGAGTTAAATTTCCAACAATACCACATTTAGATGGAAATTTGTACTAATTTGTTGTCTACTCTGTGACTAAACATTAAGTGATCGAATTGTTTAAACATTTGGGAATTGTTGCTATTAATCTGATGGAATTCCACCACAATAATTTGCTCTAAGGAGAAGCGCAGTTTACATCTGCAACTATTCATGCATTATTCATATTCATGTAACATTTATTAAAATTATTTCGCCAGTTTATAAAAGTGAACTAGGAAATTCAATTGTTAAAAATATTAAACTATAACTTAGGCTATATTCACACACATACATATATATATATTAACTCGGCCAGCAACTAACTCGGTTGAGTTTAATTTTAATGAAGAGCGAGAATGTAAAAATCAATAAAAGCGATTATAAGATTTTTGCTACTAAATACTGTAACGTTATTGCCCAACTGAATTATTGTCTTTTCGTGTAGGAGCATTACATTAATATTTACAATATAAAAGGTCTTAAAGAATTTTTTACTGATATAAAATCGTAGAATGTTACACGACTAGTTAATCAAGCATCAACTCTAATTTTATAACAAATACGTACTGAAAGTTCCTCATCTTTTTTTCTGGAGAAGTTCCACAATAAAATAATAAAGCTTTGTCTAAAGACCAAATAGATGTTTGAGTGAGTGGCATTCGCTGTCAAGTGCTAGTCCTTAAGAGGTAGGTCATCTAAAATCAAGTGAACAGTCAATACAATTCCTAAGGAATGCGACAAACTTCCAGTAGTGATCGATGTTCTTCTTATGTCTGTTTACATGTCTTCACTGGTCGTGCTTTTAACCTTCCATTTAGTGTAAAAATCCTTTTTTATGCTTACAATACGATATTACTACGATTATTATTTCTTAACATGACGGACTCAAATTTCATCATTATTTTAACGAGAATATTTATTTTTATAACTTAATAACGAACACGAATAAAGGAGAGAAAGAAAAACAAAAGTAATAACGATTCGATCAGAATAAGCAGATCTCGTTATTTTAACAATAAAGTTTTCTAGTTTTAAATAAATTGTTATTGACTTCAAAACAAAATGAAATAGTTTTCTTACTTTATGCAAATTGCAATTTTCAAAATTTAATTCGCTTAAATTAAACTTCATCGGAAAATCTTTGCTATTCTCTGATTAAAATAAGATTCTATTAATTAGTACAGCTATAATTAATTACCTGCTTAAAACAGGTAGTTTACTAAGAAGGAATTAATCATTATTCTTAATTTGCATATAGTCAGTTTTAAGTTATTTATGACTTTATACAGTTTTATTGTAATAAAATTATAACGAATTTAAATAATTACGTTAAAATAATAGTAAAGAATTAACGTTTAAACAATAATTCCTACTGAATAGTTCAAACAGAAGAGAACTTGTCAGCTTTGACAATACAAATGTTTACAAAGTGCCTTCAGCATTACATTCTAGAAGTTAAATGACGTTCGAATATATATCACGCATCCAAACAATTTCCACTTTTATAAGTATTAGGAACCTGTAGCGAAATTTTCCCACCAATCGATTCCTAACAGAAATAATAAAAATTCTAGAAAACTGTTCTAGAAATCATTAAATTCCGTTCTTTCTAGTAATGGATGAACTTTAATAAAAATATCTGAAAGGAATTTTTTCTTAATTAAGAATATGTTCATTTAATTATCGTTGGCTCTGTGTTACTTAAATAACTTAATGAAAATTTTCGACACGCATCTACAGTAACGTTAGATTCAGTTAATGCATTAATATATTATTATTATACTTACCATAGAATATTCAGTAAAATTTCTTTTCTGTTCATTATAAAAATTAAATGTTAAAAAAATTTACTATTCATCCTTGCAAAACAAACATTCAGTATTTTGCAAATAAGATTTTTTCTTCTTCTTCAATATAACAAAACTTAGCACTTTTAAATTTTATTCATAAAAATTTTAGAGAGTTCTGCAACAATAAATATTCTCTGAGGTATCTTAAAAACCCAAGTTTATCTTTGAAATTTTTATTCTTTGTAATAACTTTGTCGATAAAAAAGTAATTGAAAATAATGTGCAATCTCTTCTATTCGATTATAAAACAAGCAATGAGTATTATATTTTTTTAAATAAAAAAAAAAACAGTTTTAAATTTAAACCGTAAAAAAATGTTTAGACATGTATTTTGTCAGGAAAGCAAATATTATTATTTTTATTTTGATCGTCATCGTTAAATAAACGAAATTTAGTATAATTATGTTTAAATTTTTTGACTGTGATTTAATAAAATATTAATTAATATTCTACTTTCAAAAATTATTAAAGAAAAACTTTATGAAATATTTAAAAATTCATAAAAATTTGATAGTTAATTAGGTTAAGCTAGTTAAGTGAATTTTACGCGTAATTAGCTCTACAGTTTTAGGTTAAATATAACCGAACGAAAATTAAATTATAAACATAATTAAAAAAAAAAAAAATGCAAAGAATTATTAGTAATTTCACGATTTTCCAATTTAAAAACAAATTTTATCTTTTATTAATTTTTATTCGTATATAAAAAAATTTATATGGATTTTAATCAATATTTCTAAAGCTTCGAAATTTTTTTTCCCGACGTTTATGCGATTTATAATTTTCTTCATACTAAAAATATTAATTTAAATGAAAAGAATCAATAATAAAATCCAGGTTTTTGTTTATCACAGTTTCTTCTAAACTCATTGTAGAAGAGTAAATTTTATTTTATGTAAATTAATTCATTCATTTCCTTAAAATCAACTCAATTAAAATTTAATTCGTACCCGATCACTAAAAACAAAAAAAAAAAAAAATAATTAAAATCTTTTTAAAAAGGAAAAATAATTTTGCTATTTTATTTTTCTACCTCGCTTTAATCATTTAAATATAAAAGCAAATAAGTCTTATTATTTTTGTTAATATTCTTTCGCTATTTACAGAAATAATTTTAAAACAATTCTAAAAATAAATAAGATAAACGTGCAATAATGAAATTTTACATCGGTTTTGACGCAGAAAAATGACTTCGTATTTGTTATTCGAGGCGAAAATTTTTCGATTTTTTTTCTTCTTCAGTTAAGTCTAATCTTAGTAAATACGTATATGAGCTTGTGTTATTGTGGTATTTCATTGGTCGGTTTATATTTTTATGCCAGACTTGACATTTCACGTAAAATAGCGAGCAAGTTGTGAAACTGTGTTGAAAAGAGCTTTATCTGGCAGGCTGCCAGCCAACTTACAAGTACTATGTCCCAATGCGGATAAGGTACGCGAATGACGTCATCGACTAGTATCGCCACTTGTTTGAATACCGTACTCGGGTCACAGTGATGGATCAATAATCCTAGCTATGATGTTCATGCACTGCACAAGTTGCTTTTTCACTGAACTGTTGATACTTAACTCTTCACACTTTCGTGCCAACTCAAATTTATTTTGCATGCAAGCACCAAGATAGAGAACGTCTAGACATAATGGAATCTTGCGCATTTCTTTTCCATTAAAAATTACTTTTCAATAAAATATATATATATATATATATACTGTCAATATATTCCGATTATTATATGCTTTTTTCTTATGGTACATTTTATTTATGAATCAGTCATTTTTTTATTCAGTTTTTTTTATCCATTCATCAAAGGATTGTAAATATATTCTAAGCTTGGTTACATATGTATAAAAAAATTCATTAAATTCATTTATCAAAGTTGAATATTTTAATAAGTATAAAAAAAATTGTTAGCTGATAATCAGGCATTTCGTTAAATTTCGTTTTCTTCAACAGTTCTGAAGAAAAATTGATAAGTTTTTAACAGTACATATGCAAATATTGCTGATGTAGCGGTAATATTTTTATCTAAAAGATAAGAACAAAATTTTTATTGCAGAAATTATAATAAGAATTACTAAAAAAAATCTTTAATTTTTTGTACAAATTGAAACATTTTTATCATTCGTTCCTATTATGAATTAATACCTAGTATAAAATATTAATTTAATTAAAAAATTCGAGTTAAAAGCATTTAATAAATGTCTAAGCAAAATTTAGAAAATAATCTTTAAAAATTGTAAATGTAAATAAGAAAAAATTCAATGCCGCCATTTTGTTTCAAGATGGCGGAAAACTATTATGTTTGCAACTCGTTACTCTTCGTTAAAGACAAGTTTCCAGGAAATTTCTATTATTACCTTCATTATTCAACACACGTCATTGGAACAGACAGTCTAACATACGGAACGGCAGCAAAACCAGGGCATTTTTCAAAGTACTTTTACTATTACTGTATATCGTGTTTAAAGTTATTTTAGTTTCTAAATGCGTAATAACCTGATTTAATATAGCCTAACTAATACACGAATAAATAGGACATTTTTATCTTAACGTTCAAATCTATTAATAGAGAAATTGAAGATTAAAAAGATATCTTAACTGTTTTTAAAAAAAAGAAGACATGACACGTATTAAAATAACGTCCTTGATTTTTTCTATATTATTTATTAATTCGATGACTTCTATAGAAATCCATTAGATAATTACTTTAGATTTATTATCGGCGTGAACACATTTAAGCAATTTCTTACTTTATTTGTATGCTTAACGTTACTCGCTATACAACTGGGACATGCTTAATTCTAACGGAAATGTTGACTAAGTGTTCACTTATAAACTTTTAATATCCCGTGAGTAGATAGATGTGCATTTAAAAGCATAAATAAATACATATAACAGATTGAAGATTAATCACGTCCTTGGTTCGCTTTAATATCGAATATTTTTAAAATAACTTAATGCGACTGACGTCAGAAAAAACAATCATTTTTCCTATTATGATGATTAAAATAATTGAATTTCCAATTGTGATGGAGACTAGCAGCAATTTGTGTGTGTGTGTGTTTATCTTGTTCCTTTCTGGACACGAAGGACCAATCAAATACGACTGATGTGTACAGAAACGAAACGTTTTATCCTCGAGGGTGCCATTACGGTATCTAGATAGAACCGAAGATGGCACGTGATCAAAGAAAGGCCAAACTTCTGTAATTTAACACTTCCCAATTCAAGAAAACAATTTTTTTTTTTCGATAAAAATTAACATAATAAGTATCTTTCATAACACACTTTCAAAAACAAGTTAAAACCGCATTAATCGCAGGAAGAGTTAAAACTGGTTAAATTCAACTATACTTAAATGATATGTATTTCCAAACAGACGATAATAACTTTAAAGATAATAATTTACATAGAATAATGGGATTCTGTCTGGAATTAATGGCGAATTTTGCTTAAATCTTCGTCATCAATAACGTATGGCTAATGATATTATTGGCGTTTGAAAATTAATTTCTAAATTTCAAAGCATCCGATATGCATTCACGTCTTCGGTTTATCATTATGGTATGTAAATAGATTTTTCCTTATCATTGTAACCACTATTCGGAATCAAAGCACCAGAATTCATTATTTGCAATTAACAAGGAATTATTTAGAATTGATTTTAATAATTTAGAGTAAGATTTAACTAACGCTAAATTTTGTCTGGATTAAACTGTAATAAAAAAAAAAAAAAAAAATATTCTTTTGAACGTAATTTATTCGGCAAAAGTTAAAACTGATACTGTATGCAGTTAAACATTTCGTAATGCCTCAGTTACGTTGTATTTGAAACTTTAGTAAAAAATAAATCTTTTCTGAGATAGAATTCCGATATTTTAAATAAATGGCTGGTTTATGCAAGAGAAGATACTGAGAGAAGCATATTTATTATTGCCATATTTCACACAAATGACTTTCTTTATCCATTGATTTTTTTTTATAATTTATGTTTGTGATGACCATACAATTACCAGTTATAAGATCATTATCTATTATTAAGTATAGGGCATTAACTGTGTCGGAAACAGAATCGCACTAAACTGTTGGCTAGAAATCAACTTTCCTGGGTTTAGAAATATTGTAGAATTTTTTTTTCTTCTTTTTTCGTTTTCTTCTATCCAAATATCTTTGTGAAGCGTGAGATCATTGTAGTCATAGCAACCACGTAAAGCAATTGTGTGTAGCTAGCATGTGTCGAGGCTTTTGATAAAGCATCCAATTCTCATCACAACATTAAAAGGATTTTCAGCAGTTGCTTCAGCCAAGATGACTGTCTTTCTTGTTCACAGGTGCGCCAGAGGATTAACACTTATCGCTTTAAATTGATTGAAACTATACAAACAACTTAATTTTTAGATATTCAGTTTTGTAATTAGTCAACAACAATAGTTATGGAAATTACGCTACAAGCAATTTAATTACTAATTCAGATGAGATCTTTTATTCCTAAAGAATAGACACAACTCTATTTTGCAAAAGTTATTTATATTCTATGCATAAGTTAATTTTATAGTGTTCATCATTTAATCTATATTAACATACAAATCCTAAATGTTACTAGAAAATATTCTGGTAAGATTTAGGATTTGTATGTTATCATCATTTCACTGACTTTCCATTAGCTAGCTATTTTATCATCTTTTGTCTCTTCTCATTTTCTTCCGTAATGCATTCTATCAACTAACTTTCCCAGAAAAAATATTATACTATTTCCTGTTCGATTTCCTTTCCCACGTTTTATGTTTGCGAATGGATGCTGAAGATACCCTACTCCAGGAAAAAATTCTATACGCCTTTAATTCCTTTCAGGATGAATTCTCTCTGGTTCTTCAAATATTCTTTTGCTATCGGTTTTTTAAAGAACAACATACAAAAACGAGTACTTTACTGAACAATAGTGTTTTCTGCCAGCTTTCTTGATCTCTTCGGATAATGAAGAAAACAGTGTATTTACTGTTAATATTATTTAGTTATTTTAAATAACACAATTTGCACAGAATATTAGACTATTTATAACAACTACTGTAACCTTAATGTCTTTTGCTGTTAGTTTATTATGTTATATTGTAAGTTCTTTTATTTACTCTAAACGTGACAATTAAGATAATGATAACTTTTAAAAGGATAACATTAAACTTCTTGACAGTTTAATTATTTTTTTGTAAAAGAATTACTATTATTTTCTTAATATGGAATACTAAGTAATCTACTTTATTGCTAATTTGAAAAGCAGACAAATTTTTGTATATTTTAAATGTTGGTTTAGTTAGCTTTAAAATAAGACGGATTTCCTTCTAAATCGTTTGTCATTCGTTCAAATCCATTGGATTTGAACGAATAACAAACTTTCCTTAATTGAGAGAAAGTAGATAAAGTTTGAGTTTTTATCTTATTTATATTTCGCATTAGTATTCCGCCATTCTGTTGTTTTTTCTTTGGTGGTGATAGGTAAAATTGAAGTACAACAAAATGGCGGAATATCAATGTTATAGATAAGAGATGAGGAGTTTCGAATGTAGAAATTTCAAGATGAAAATTGCTG
>WUQG02418114.1:0-15472 GCA_011317285.2 Androctonus mauritanicus | reverse complement strand
TGGAGCAATGCAGTAGTGTTGGTAGAAACTATACTTGCACATTAGGATGACTTAAATCTTGTGGATGACCTACCATTTTATCTAATAGTAATAATGCTTTGAAATTAAATTTTTCCATTTTAAATAATTTTCAACCTCTGGCATAAAACAATTTTAAAACCATTCTCTAAATAAATCTCCAGTTACCCAAGTTTTTTATTTGCTTTCCACTATACTGGTAATGTGTTTTTATTTACACCTTTAAGTGCATGGGGAGATCTGTAAACTAACATGGGCTTCATTATAAAATCCCCCAATACATTATTACACAAAAGTAGCATTATACAATCTTTTGATATCTTAAATCCAGATGCAGTTTTTTCTTTTTTTGAAATAAATGTTCTGTTAGGCATTTTTTCCACCAAATGCCAGTTTTGTCAGCATTAAAAACTTGATGTGTTGTGTATCCTTGCTCTTTTGATAATTTTTTGAATTTTTTTGGATATATTTTGGCAGCAGCATGGTCAGCTGATGCACTTTCTCCTTTGATTCTTATGCCGTATATTGAAAAATGCTTTTTAAATTTCTCAAACCATCCTCTATTGACAACAAAATTTGGTTGTACAGAAGGTTTTCCAATTTCTTTAAGATATTTATAAATTTTAAGAGCTTTTTGTTTAATTATATTATTGTCCAATGGGATTCTTTTTTGATAGCTATCAATCCAATTGCTGAGTGCTTTTTCCATTTTCTTAATTATCGGCACACAGGGTCAAGCTGCCACTTTTGCAGATATCAAAGATCCTGCAGCAACAGCACTTCTAATTTTCTTTTCATTTTTTGTATGGTTTGGATTGTTGCTTCATTTAAATTTAGAATTTTTCCAATATGCAATGCTTTCTCTCCTTTTTAAAAAGTGATCCAAAATTTGTATTTTTACTTCTAAAGAAATGAATTTCCTCTTAAATGTTGTTTTATTTTTATCAGACATAGTTTGGGCCTGAAATTTAATTTATCAAAAATTTAGTTGTAAAACAAAACTGTGATAACCACAAGAAAATGTTTCTCATATTACAGATTTGTATTTAATTATGAAAATTATGTTAGTTTTACTGTGTTATAGTTAAAAATTTAATAGTCAGAACCATTTGTTTAATTTTATATTACAACCAATTGGAAACACAATTAACTCGGATTTCTTTATCAATCTGCTACAAAACAATCAATCATTCTTTAATACATATTCAAAAAAATTTATGAATAAAAATGTATTGTTTTATTTCATATTCCTCTATTCAAGAATAAAGAAAGTTTCTTTTTATCCAAGAATTGTATATTTGGAATGCAAAATACTCAAATGATGATAACACAATCTCAAAATTAATTCAATTCAAATCAAAAATAGACTGCATATCATCCTCTCATAGCAAACTAGTGAAATTACATTTATGACTAATTTTAGCAAAATATTTACCAATCATTGCATTTTGTATGTGTGTGTATTTCCCTAGCAATTTTCAAATTGTGTTGGAGCAAAACAATGTTGTAAGGAGAATGTGTTATGGGAGGGATACTTGTACTGCAAAATATTTCCAGAAATTAAAACTGAAAATTGCACTAATATATCTCACAACAAGCAATTACTTTACAATATAAAAGCTTCAAGTATTCCATATTTTAGATGCACTATTTCCTAATTGTTATAAGTTTTAGTTCTTATCTACAAACAACCAGCGCTAATCGTTTTTATTTTCAATTTAATATCCTTTATTGTCATTTCTGTAATATTCAGTTCCTTCACAATCTCTCTCATAGTATTTTCTTTTATTACTTTACTTTTAAATTCTATCATATTAATAGACACTGATTATATGATTCCATCTTCTGTTCAAAAGAAGTGTTTATCCTTAGGGAAAATTTATAAATTGCAATTTAAGTATGGTATAAATACAATTTTTTAGTTAAAATTGATTGTTTCAACATTGCATTTAAGGGGAAAAAAAATCTTATCTTCATTCCATTATTTCAATAAATGTCACCAATTTCAAAACTATGACAAATTGTTAGAGGATGACTTAATATCAATAAATTTTCTAATTTATTTTTAAAAATAAAATATTTACCTTAACAAGCATCTTATCCATAAACTGACCACTTGGAATGCTATCCAAATATTTTTTTAGATCCATTGAGAGATATTCAAAAACTAAATGTAATCTATTTTCTTGCATGAGTACATCTTGCAAACTGAAAGAAAAAATTATAAATGCAAATTTAATCTAAATATAAATACATATTTGTTTCTATTACAAATAAATTTAAGTATAAAAATATAGTATAGTGTATATTGTTATTCATTACATAAAATATTGTATAATTCATTCAAATAAAAGTGATTCTCTACTTAGGATCATTTGACTTATGATAATTGATATTGCCCTAACAATAATATGAACTTCACTATTTTCACAGCATATTGGCTAAAAATACTTTTTCTGTTTTATTAAAAATTTACATTTGAACAGTAATCATGTGGTAAAAGCAAACACCTACCACTTTTGAGCTGGGTCTAGAAATTTAAATAAAATCATAAATTCTAGAAATTTTGCAATCTTTGAAAATTCAAACCCAGAAGATTTTATCACTTTGGAGATCCAGTTTTCAATTGTCATCTATTATTATTAAAATTATTACTATTGTCAGATCATTTTCAATCTATGATGGAGTTAACAAAAGAATCTCATTGTAAGTAGAGAGCACTTGCATATAGTTAATTTATGATCATTTTTTAAAATTAATTAAATATGTTATACTGATTTGGATTAGTAAAAATTTATAAATTATGATTATAGCATAGTAACTACATGACTTATGTTAACACTTAAATTAAAAACATACACTGCCAGGAGTTTAGATACAAAACAATAAAAGCACGACGGCAGGAATTTTTAAGAATAAACACATCAGAGATTATACAATGAAGTGCTTTCAATTTTAATACAATCCTCATTTGGATGAGGATTGTATTAAAATCAAAAGCGCTTCTTCGTATAATCTCTGATGTGTTTATTATTAAAAATTCCTGCCATAGTGCTTTTATTCTTTTGTATTTTGGACTTAGGTTAATTTATTCTAAATAATTTTTTAGGATTAGGAAAGTGCAAATAAGATATTTGCCTTTAGTAAAAATTATGGAAGTATGCAAAATTATCGCAAAAGAAATATTCATTTGTTACTAGGGGGACTTTTTTCTCTCAATTGCTAAAATCCTGGCTCTATTATATAGGATAGTCTAATATCAATACAATACATAGGAATTTAATGTAGTTATATTCAGCAATTCCTTAAACTCTGAACACAAAAACATTTTGTTGTACTATAAGTCACGATTCAAGCACATACATGCAAAGAAAATACAGCCTCAATCAGTGGTTCTCAAGGGCAGCCATATTTTGTTGTGGCTGCCTTTGAGAACCACTGATTTAAATCCTCTTA
Organism: Androctonus mauritanicus; assembly: GCA_011317285.2. NCBI lineage: Eukaryota > Metazoa > Arthropoda > Arachnida > Scorpiones > Buthidae > Androctonus > Androctonus mauritanicus. Next base: position 11,998 of record WUQG02418114.1, on the reverse strand, counting down.
AGATGATAATTACTTTATCGGGTGCAATCCATATATTGGGATTTATGTAATTAGAAGATAAAAATCTATCTTGCTTAGCATTAGTTCTATTGGAATCAAATTATTTTGGAATGACCTGCATTATTAAATAACTTATATGTTAGTTTGAATTTTACTATCAGTTTATATATAAATTTTCTGGTTTCTGGATTTGATTGTTATTTAAGTTATTTAATTGCATCAATATTTTGAAAAATAAACTATTTTGCTTATTTTATTTATATTATGCATTAAATTTAAAGATTTGTATATAAAATTATTTGACTTACCGTACAATATTGGGATGATTGAGTTCTTTCAAAAGTGAAATCTCTCTTATGGCAGTAGAGGGAACACCTTCATCTTCACTTTCCAGCCGGATTTTTTTCAAAGCAACCAATTGTCCAGTTTTCCTATTTTTCCCCTTATAAACAACTCCATATGTTCCTAATTATAAAATAAAAATAAATTTTTATCATAATCAATTTTTTATATATTACATATCAATTTTTAACATACCTTCTCCAATCTTTTCTACTTTTATATAATCTTCCATTTCAAATCTTCTGCTCTTCACTTCAATAATAATAAAGTTATGTTTAAGATGATAAAATTTCAATTATTATTATCTTATTATATATTTAAATTAATTTTAGATTTGACATGATTCTAACTTATAACAAGATTAATAGTTTTTATTATCTGATAAACAATCCGATAAAAAAAAAATTTGGAAAAAATAATTTCCTAACTTCCTAAATATATGTCATCAAAATCATCTTCAATGAAATTAATTCATGCATTAAATTGTATAAATAATAAATATATTTATTCTAAAATGTAAGAACAATGCAGAAAAATCATATGTTACTTCTTACTTTAATTAACACTTAATATCATCAGTTGATAAAAAAAAAAAAATAATAATAATAATAATAATCTTTAGAATAGTAAATGATGAGGTTACCATTTTCATGTTTATCTCAAAAAATTGAAATTTTCATCATTTTTAAATAGATAATCTACAGAATTAATTATACTGTGTATTTCCTCTTATTGCTCTGATTCTAATACAGACAGTCCCCAACTAGAAACTTGAGCTTTTTCTTAAATAAGCATGAGTTCAGTCTTTTATAAGTCCTTTAACTCCTTAAGAGACTTTTTAAAATAGTACACATTATTTATTGAGCAACAGGAAATTATTTTGTGAAATGCAAATGCTGAACTAGTGATTATGAAATGCAACTTTTTCCATTTGCTGTTTACTTTTAACAAATTAAGAAATTTTGTTCTTGTAATTCTGAAAACAATCACAAGACAACCACATCTATTACACATACTATCATTTGATACCAAACTAGTTTCCCAATATAGTAGAGTATTTGAAATCAGCTTCTCTAGAAACAGGAAAAAAGAGTTCTAATAAAATACTGTATAGTGACAGTCAAAGAGCCTTATTTGCATCCTCATGATAAATGAAGATCAATTTGCAATTATGTGAAGCATGTTTTTATAAAGTGCTTTTATTTTACTGACAATCATTTATGGTAGAGTTTTCCATAAATGATTGGGTGTGCCCCTATGGGGCATTAATCTATTGCAAGGAGGGATGCAAGAATTAACAGAAATCTCATTTTTGAGACAAGCAAAAAAAAATTCAAATTGTTGCTGAAAAAAAATAAATCAGCAAAAAGGATTATAAATACATATGTCATGTACCAAGAAATAACAATTTCATTTAGTGATTGAAAAAGAATGGCAAATGGTGATATCTTCAATGAACCCCAATTTGAAAAAATTTGTGCCATAAAATAAGTCCACCCATTGCATTAAATATTATGTTGTATTAAATATGTATTCTATTTTTTTTAATCATCAAAAATTATTACATCATAATAAATGTAGAGGAAAGTGCCCAAAACCGGACCTCCATTTTGTTTTTGATTAAAAAAAATAAAAAATATTAAAAAATTATGTTTTAAAAGCATGTAGTATTTACTTTATAATGTTATGCACCATTTACATTTTACTTTTAGAGAAAATAATTAAAAGTTAGTATAAAAAAATTATTTTCAAAAATCTTACACTTTGGTGATTTGAAAAATAGTTGCTGAAACTGGATCCCTTGTAAAAATAATCAAGATAACACTAAACAAAATTAGAAAAAGGGTATTAAATCAGAGAAAACATTCTAATTTCAAAGTATAAGTGTTATATAACAATTACAGGTTTTACTTTTTAAAAAAAGATACAGAATGTATTCCAAAAGATACAGAAATGTATAACTGAATTAAATCATTTAGCAACAAAAATCGCAGATGTACATGTCCTTTTCAGCCCCAGCACAATCTGCAATAAAATTCTAAGAAAATAAGAGTGTGTACAAATACAGGCAGACTTTACACATGAAAAAATTAGGGGTCCGGTTTAGGCAAATGGAGGGAGTCAGTTTGTGCAACTATAGCCTACATTTTTTTTAACCTAAAATCTAAATTAAACAGTTTAATGATAAACATTAACCTTAAACTTTATCATTTAAGAATATATACAGTATATATGTCAAAAGGCTTATCTACAATATTTAGAAGAAATAATGAAAAATGTAGCATATTGTGAAAACTTTTTCCAATGCCAAAACACTTAATGGCAGACTGATAAGAACAAGTGAAGTGGGCAACAAGTATGTTTTGCTACAGACTGGTAGAAGCCTAAACTACTACTTACACTTGGTCCCGCTAGATTTCAGAAGAATGCAGAGCCATGAGACCAGGGGTCCAGTTTAGGGCACTTTCCTCTATATATTTTTATGTACAAGAACTTTATATAAAATATGGAATATTGTTTTGTAGTATTAAAGTATAATTGAAAAGTATAAAATTAGGCTGTTACAAAAATGAGGAGCATGCCAATTTTTTTATGAAAAATTGAAAAATGGAATGCAGGCAAAATTTGGAAATCATTGATTTATTGCATTAACTGTTTTAATTATTTAAATCTTATTGGAAAGAATATTAATCATCATGGCTTTTCTTCTCAAATAGTACAGATAATGGAGTTTTACAAAAATATAACATATTACATAGTTTTTCTTTTATATACTTTCACTTAATTTCATATAAAAGGTGTGTGTATTCTTTTACACTATTTTTACTAATTAACTTTTTAGTTTTTGATTGAACTGATGAAGATATTACTTGTTATTTTGTATGGTTTTATCATGTATCCTTTTAGTTTATGATTATTATTAGTTATTATATGTTAATATTCATTGCCTTTTATCAATGTCTATCATATACATTTCTCATTTTTTATGATCATTGTATTTTGTGAAATTTGAGCAGTTGATCCAAATACCTTGAAATAAAAATAAAGCATAAACTTATAATTACAGCCATAGTTAAGGTAATCAGCTGTTACTGTATTTCAACTGCACAGAATAAATAATATTTATCAAAAAAGTTCAGGTAGCTCAAACTTTTCCTTAGTTTCAACTTGTCAGCTAGTTTTTAAAAACAGAAGTTTCACCATCTCATCTCCAATTTATGTAAGTGGAGTATTCTGCAAAATCTTACATAAATCAAATCTCTGGATGTGAGAATATATCTTATTCAGTAGTAATATGTCAAAGATGTAATAATAAAAATAGTTATATTAAAAATAAGCATATAATTTGCATGGTAATGTAGTCATTGTCTTGAAGAATCTAGATTCAATTCCAAATTCCATACTCCAGTTTTTCAAGAGGCATGGGATTCAGTACAGGTTCAAGTCTGTACTGAATGGCTCTGAGTCTGTACTGTCTGGCTCAAATATCTGTAAAATTAACATAAGTATAGATATGTAAATTGGGGATTGCCAAATATCTATGTTTTATTTTTTGTTATTATTTGCATATTATATAGTATGTTCTTAAAATTTATATACTGTTCCAGAATTATCAGCTTATAAGCATTTGAAATACACAAATAAAAAAGGCAATATATTGCATCATCATATAATAAACTCTCTTGGATAATGTAGCATGCCATTGGTGATTTTATCATATAATAATCATTGCTGTGTTTCAAGATTGTATTCTTATAATGGTAAATTTAAAAAAAAAAAATTTTAATTTTAAAAAAAGTATAGCTATTGCTTTACACACTGAAGATTATTCAGCAGTGAAATATTGCCATTTTATTATATCAAAAAATGAATGAATGATTGTATACATTTATCAACAACTTCATAGAAAATTATTATTTTTCAAGAAAAGGCAGAGATATGGATTTACCATAATTGAAAATTCTATTTACCTAGCTCTAGGATATATCAGTATTTATTCTTTACTTATTTACTTTTTCATTATTTAATTTTTATGTTAATAAATATTTTATAATTTATTTAAGAAACATGGTTCATTTTCAAATTAATGATTTTTGAAAAATTCACACACACACAGTTTTTAAAAAAGTTAACACAAGTTAATTTTTTAGAAATCATTATATGTTTAATTTTTATATTCTTTATTAATTGAAGCACATTCTTTTTCAAATTTAATTTTGAAAAATAATTAATAAGCTATGAAATTAGCTGAAAATATATTACTAGGAATAATTTTATCTATATTTCTGTCTACAAAAAAAACTGCTTGTTCATCTGATAATAATAAAACCTGAACTCAAAACTATGTTGTACTGTTTTATATATCATATTCATAAGCTAGTAATAAGTTTCATTATTTTATATAATAAAAACACATCGAATGAATCTTAAATATTATCTATATAGAATTGAATTTAAATATATAAACAGCTCTTTAAAAAAGCACAATTATAGTTTTTATTATAAGGAAAAAAGTAATTACATAGACTGTCAATACAAGCATTTTTTTTCCTTTTATTACAAATTAATATTACATAAAATATTAATTTGCAATTTCTGTAATTTATCAAAAAAAGCTTAAATCAGTCTAGTCCAAATTTCCAAATAAGTATAACCTTTAAAATATTTTGTCTTTTTAACACCAAATTTCTTTTTATATATTGATAACAATTACCATAAAGATCTGACAAAAATAATGAATCATGTTTCAGATTTTAAAAATTACTTCATCAATCACTATTTTTTATTACTACCTGAAGATAAATTCCAGTTCAATCTTTGTTTTCTTATCTGATCATATTTATTAAATTGCTTGTAGTTTAAAAAGATAATCCAGTATGGAATGCCAAGTGTTGATTTGTTACATAAATATTTATGATTTTTATCTATAGTAATCATAATTTTATGAAAGTGCATTAGATATTAGTTTTGTTACTTCAGTGCAGTATGATGATTGATTGCTTGATATGATTTTAGTCAATGGACTTTATGATTTCTTATTTGGCAATTATTCTTGTAAAACATCTGTTTTTATGTTCTTATCAAAATCAATAGATAAACAAATCTTATATGATTGTGGATATTATGTAGTATTGTAACTTGTTGGGGAGCAACAGAATTTTGTAATTATAGTAGTAGTTGGTAGGAATGTGATTATACTAGGATCTTATCATAGATACTTTTAAGAAAACTAAGTATATCAATGAGCCATGGCTTATGATATGATAGTATATTCTATCTTATATGATACAGCTTTACAGAATATTGTCAGAACCTTAAAAAATAAATTTAATTTGAAGATACCTATAAAAGGCAGAAGACAACATACTACCCTGTTGCTTAAAGATAAGTGCCAATCTATCCAGTTGTCCAGTATCTACATTGTACTAGCAACCAATACAGATGTGAGCACAAAATTTTATTCATGGAGTACTTCCAGAAATTTGATGTCATTTAATGGAATATAAGGATGATATCAGAAACAGAAATATCACTGCTGCATTATCAAAAAGATTTTACAAAGTAAACCTAAATGTATAATGAAGTGATGCAAAAATAAAAAATGTTAATCATTCTCAAGACACAAAATTAGCAGAAGCACTTCTTCAACTATTTAAAGTTAAGAACCCCCAAACAATCAATAACCTATTAGTAGTAATTTCTGCAGCATGATTATGAACATTGCAGGAGAGTAAATAATACATCTTTATTAATACTTGTTTTTCTTCTAAATCTACTATTTATATTATTGTTTTTGTATTTTATAATAATTTTTTGGTATCATCTAATATTTTGTATTTTAAATATCATAAGAATGCACAATTTTTTGAACATGTATAGCATTTAGAATATATTTTTGAATCATTTATAACTGCTGATGATAGTTTATTTAAAAGAGAATATAGAAAAACCAAAACATTTTCAATTTAATAAAGCTATTTTTTCTGCTTAAGTGCTTGTTTACTAGGAAGATTTAAATCAAAAAGGTATGTAATTAATTATATTTTAGGGTACCTATTTAATTTAGACTATATTCCATAAACTATTAAACTGAAATTGATCAATTACTTTTTTTAGCCTTTTTATGAAGTTTAGTTCCTGAAACATACTGAATTATAATATTAGAATGAAATTAAAGTTAATAAGTTTTATTTATTGTTGTTTAAATAAAATAAATCATTAAAATTGAATATATTAATTTTACAATGATGACAATAACTGCAAATAACATTCTATTAAAAACAAAGAACCCAGATTTGTATTCTTTAAAATACTTTATTCATATAAAAAAAACATTTATCATAACTCAAAAATATTCCTATTTTTATCTCAATCTAATATTGTTTTGTTTAAAAATAACTATATAATCATCATAATATTTGTAATGGAAGGCATGAAATAAATTATATAGTTATATTTTTATAATTACCTAGATTTTAAATAAAAAATAAATTTGAACTTTCAATGTGAGAATAAAACTGATTTCACAAGCACAAACACATTTTTTTTTAGATAAGCACAGCTAATTATTAAGTTGCTGAACATACATTCAGTTGTAGTTATTGTATGCTAATGGTTTTCAATACTTTTAACAAATAATTTTGCTTACATGAAGATTAAATTTGATGATATTTTTGTCAAATGCAATCTGATAATTTGCTGAAATTTTTTATAGATAAGCAACAATTAATTTAAATATTTTTTACTGTCATGTATAAAACAATATTTTTCTTTATATAATACAAGTCTGTGATATATATATATATATATATAAACAATTCTAAAATAAATTTATCAATAAAAAAAATTATGAAAGCTTATTAAGAATTTTACTTTAAACAATATTTATATATATAATAAAATGATTAAATAAGGTTTTTTTTTTTCTATTGTGATGCATGTTATAAAATATCAAATTCTGTGGATTAAATCTTTCTCAATTCTAGGATCAAAAGTCTCCAAAGCGTTCTGGATTCCATAATTAGAAATCTTATTTATATTCTTCATGTAGATTCTGTGGCATTAAATTTTAAAAACTCAACCTAATAAAATGAGACTTTTAAAAGTATTTGTCATAATTAATTAAATATAAATAAATATAGTACATAATAAATTTGATACTAAATTCTAATATCGTTTATTATGTATTTTTCCTAACTTAATATTTAAATCAAATGTGCCCGGTTCTCATGAGATTCTTGTTCTGCAATTTCACTAAATTTATCATCTATTGTAAAATATTTCAATTAAGAAAACCATTATTATTATAGTAGAGCATCAATTATCTGAACTAATTGGGAGAAAGATTGTTCAGTTAATGAAATAGTTTAGAAAATTATGCATACATGAGAATACCCAGTTAATATGAAAAAAAATATAGATTTATGATTAAATTACTGTACACAAAATTATTAATTTTGTATTTTAAAATATGAAGTATTATAAAAAATAATTTAAAAAATGATTTGTAAATAATAATCAAAACATCCATACAGTAATTAAACCCAGTAACTGATTTTTAATTTCTATAACAATAAATTAAAATCATTTCTATTCACTATTGCATATATCTTCGAATAAATAATCAGAAACAAATGACTAAGTATAACAGCATAACAAGTAATGTAATAAAAGTAGATATTGTAATTTTTAGCAGAAATAGTTCAAATAATTGATGCTCTATTGTATTAATACATTGATATCTTTGATTACCTTTTTGTAAAATCAATATTTAACACTTGATTGAAATTTATCATTATTTTGCATTAGTAACTAAATAATACATCTTCACAGTCACATTGCATTCTGACATTATGCTATGTTAAAATTCAAACTGCATTTTGAATTTTAACATGACAATGTATCTAGCAATTTATTTTTCTTCTATCAAGGAATCAAAAAATCTAGATTTAAAGAAATTTTATAGATTTTTACAAACATTTATATATTTTAATGAATAATGTATATAATTTTCCACTTATAATTATAAATGTAAAATAATAAGCTCTAGGTTCAAAGTGGAAAATAATTTATTATTGTTTACTGGAATACTTTCGACTTCAAAAAGTCATCTTCAGCATTTAGAATCGGATTCTAAATGCTGAAGATGACTTTTTGAAGTTGAAAGTACTCCAGTAAATGATAAATTATTTTCCGCATTGAACCTAGAGCTTATCATTTTATATATATCGTTATTTTAATGAATAAACAAATTCGGCAAAATATATGTAAACATTCAACATAAATGTATGTGGTCTTTTTCTTGCTTAAAATATTTAAGGAATTTTTTCTAATTATAGTACTACTATATTTAAGTTGAATTTTTAGACTATAAAATAAAATTCAGAAAAATTTACAGTTGAAAAAACATTAATTAAAATTTCACTAAGAAACTTCATTTTTTCTATAACAAATTTTTATTATTAATTATCAGTTTTGTCTAAATTCATTAAACCGATGATCTTTAATTTTATTAACTATGATTCCAGGGTTCTTTGATTTTTACCAATCATTATAAAAAACTTCCCCCTTCACTTTGTTTACAGAAGATTACCTAACATTTATGACAGATTCCCCAAAACTTAATTAATCTATAAATAAATTGCATGTATGATGAATTTAGATAAATTATAATAAATCTGTTATTAGAAGGATATGAAAAGTTATAACAACATCTATTTTTAAACTTTAATTGTTCAATATCACTAAGTTGTATACCTTGTATATTGACTAATCATTTTAGAATATCATACAGAATTATTACAATTTTACATTATATTTATACTCAAATTTATTTACATAGAAATTATCATCATATTAGTTTTTTCTGAATTATAACCATAATTTGCTTACAAGTTTTTATTTTTAACTCAAAATCTAGTCTTAATAGTAAGAATTTTTGGAAAAAAATACTTGCTATCTCAAAATATCTGTCATATATTAAATAACTAAATTTTTACAATAAATTTTATTAATATAGCATTTAGTTATCATATTAACTAAATGATCTAGTAAACTTATTTTTTGTTTAAAATTCTTTTACAATTTTTGAAATTTGAAAATAAACATTTTCATATCATGAAAGTTCATTACTTGGATTTTGCAATTTGAGGAATACCTATAGAGAACTTGTATTTCTTCTTTTGATAAAATGTTTTTTAATATATTAATTGGTTTATTAAAAAAATAAAAAAATTATTATTTAAGTGATATTCTTTCTGATGTACAAAGTTAAAAAGCAAGGTAAAATAATTTTTATATGCCCCAATGTGTTAGTTGATTGATGATAATAGAATTCTAATTTGTGCCTAAATAATAAAACCATTAATTTGAATAAAAAATAAAACAACAAATTTTTATTTGTGAAACAATAGCAATAATTGTATTCAATTTTCAAAAGTATATAAAAAAGAAAGAGATTTTTAGTTCTAAAATGAATTTAAATATGCATGATTAGCATTCAGTATTTAATTCTGCAAGATGTATATTGGACTTTGGCATTTTACCAAACAGTTACTGTATAATTTGTTTTTATAAACGGAGAGTTCTTGATGTTTTTAATTGATAAGTGGTATACTTCTGGGAAAAGTTTTTTGGGAAGCATAAAGTATTGTCCGTGTTTTATAATAAAACTTTAAAATTTTGAATTCTTGACATATAACTGACGAGTATGGAGGAAAATTGATTTAGTAGTTTAGAATAATAAAAAAGTTTTGAAAAGTTAAAAATCATAATAAATTTTCATAGATAACGTTCTAAAAATATTGCTTTACAAATCAGAATATCCAAATTACTATCAGTAACGTATAAAAATAGATTCAATGCAAAAAAAATTTAAAGTTCCGAGAACAGTACTCAACTTTTGTTAGATGAATACCAAATTATTGTATTTTTAACTTCACTAACGAAATTAAAAACTGGTTTATAAACACATTTCGACTTCAAAAGAATTAAAAATCGTTATTTATTTTTTTAAGTATAAAGATACAAGGGCAAAGTTTGATGGACGGGACAAGGATTTTTAATTAATTAAAATGGTTAACGGAAATATCTATAATATATGGTTAAACACAGAAAAAATTAAAAACTTTCATAATTTATAATCAGAATTTATTATTTTAGAATTTACTTTATAAAGAAATTAGCAAATAAAAATTATTAAAAAAGTAACGTTACTTACCACCAAACAAAACAAAAGTTCGTTACAAGAGACTTTCGAAACACGCGCTGAATGATTGTGCGACTAGATCGCCATCTGTTTTATTAATTTTTTTTAAACCGCCTAGACAAAAATTCTTGATTATACGTTTTATTTTTTTCGAATATACATAAATACTTAGAATACAAACAGAAATTAATTTTGTCATCAGAAAGAAGCTTTTATTATAATCTCTATATCAGAAAACAAAATTACATAGGATGCATTAAGATATGCATAGACCTCGGTATAAATAAAAACAATATTTTCAATTATTATTATTTAAACTAGAATTTATCAAAAAACAATTTTATCTACATACTAATACTCAACTCAGTATTTTTCAACCGTTTTTTTTTCAAGTTTGCCTGAATCAATTTTCACATATTACAGCTCAAATGAAAGTACTGCATTAATCGTATAGATTCTATGAAAATATTCAAAGATGAAAAATTTCATTCTAAAGTTCCAAAAGTGTTAAATTTTAACCCTACAAAAAAAATAAAGTTCTGTGATGAATAACCACAGAATATGCTGCTTCATATGAACTTTGAAATGAGGTAAAATACAAAAAGAAATCCTTTTCAAGTGATTTTTATTGATTGTATAAGTTTATTGTTGTAGCACATTTATAAAATATAGTTTATAAATGTACATTTAACTATATTTATAAATGTGCATTTATAAATATAGTTTATAAATGGACATTTATAAAGAATGGTAAATGCACATTTATCATTCTTTATAAATCAGATAATGATTGGTCAACTATTGGTAAACAGAATGACCAAGTGATTAATCGTTAGCTTTTTTTGTCAACAGATAACGTCACTTTCCATTCTGGAAGAATGCTAAGTGGCGGGACAAAACAAGCTTTTCTGCAAGTTCCAATCCCTCCGGAGGGATCAACAGGATTTTGGAAGTAGTGATCGACGGGCCAGGCCCGGATCCATGATAAATATTTTTAAGGGGTGGAACCCGAGACTCAAACCCAGGTGAAAGGCGAGAGTCCTCCAGAATGGAAAGCCGAACCGTTTCCAGTTGGCCAATCCGGCCGACATAATCGTTAGTTTAGCACCGGGGCAATACGGGATTAATTCCCAGATCCCTCACTATCAAGAACTTTTTCAAGAGTTCGGAACCTGTTCATTGAACTCTAACATCCACAAGGCGGCTGACCAACAGAATGTGGATGGTCATTGGAATGTCCGACCGCTTAGTAGCCGCAGGTTGAAAAGCGAAATAAAGCACCCAGATAAACATGCTTTTATTATTGTTTTAAATTATCCCATCAAAAACATCTCATATAAAAAATAAGCCAAGTACAGTATTACCGATACAGGATATTTGTGAAAATTTAGATGCATTATTTTGGTTGATGTTATCATATTATTTTCTTAAATCGTCAAACAAGTATTT
>WUQG02418103.1:0-15474 GCA_011317285.2 Androctonus mauritanicus | reverse complement strand
AGAAAAGTTTGTGGTCTGCTCAAAAGTGCTGAAAACGTATGCGTTAACCGAATAATCCGTCAAGAGCAGTTGAAAAATAGAAATTACAATAGTCCTAACAGCTGAGCCAGCTAAAACAAATGGAAACCTTCGTCTAATAAATAAGTTAATTCTTATATTATTTTTAGGTAATCAGCTAGGCCCAAACCCAAATGCCTTCAGTAAAACTAATGGTATGGGACTTGGAATTGAATCCAGATTCTCCAAGATGGTAAGCAACTGCTTTACCATGTGATTTTTATGCTTATTCTTTAAAATAATTATTTTTAGTACTAAGTCATTGTGACACACTAGTACTGTATATGGTCTGCCATAAATATGTTTTGACTTATGTAGAGTTTTGTGAAACACAATCCACCAGATAACTTGGGGACTGCATATTCTTCCATCTGAGAGATTACATTTTATTCTGGATTCCGCATTTTTCAGGAGGATCTGAATTTCAAACTTTTGGCAAAGATTTGAGCCTGTGGTAGATTCAGAAATGATTGCCATAATATCTTATGCAAGATTCAATGGCATAATTGAATTAGGCAATCATCAACCAATTATAAAATATGGAAAGATAAGTGATAATATATAATATTGAAAAAAACACATTTTGAACTAATTTCTGACACATTTCTAAGGAAATCTGTACTTACATAGGATTCTAAGCTCTAAAATTAATTCTATTTTTGCAAATTTACTAAGTTTAAAGAAAAAAACTATTTATTTATTTATTCCAGTAAATAAATGATCAGAATAGTGATTATAAAAAAAATTTATATATTCAATAAATCTATTTAAATGAATTAATATAGTAGTATTTCACATTTTAAATCAAAAGTAAAATATTTTAACATAATTACTATAAAAAATGTTCAAATAAATGTCCTGTTAAAGGACATTTATTTGAATATTTGTTTCTATGATAGACTAATGTAAACTACACATTAGTCTATCATATAAATTTTTGCTAGATTATTCAGCATCATAACTATAATAAACTTTTGTTGAAATGGTTGGTTTATTAATTTAATTATGAAGTCAGTCTTGTACAGGATATTATAATAACCATTTCTGAATCTACTATGGGCTCACAGACATTCCTGTTGGAATCCAAAGGAGTGAAGGATGAATTTCAATAGGTTGAGTCCAGATCTCTCTTGAAAAATGTGGAATGCAGAATAAAACATGATCTCTCAAATGGAAGCATAACATGCAGCACTTGACTAACTCATATTTTAATTCTGTTTTTCTCATGATCTGTTCAGCAAACAGACTTAAGAATGATTTTATCTATTTTCTAATGAATGGCAGGCTGAATCAGAACAGATTAAAAATTTTTTGTAATTAAATGAGGATTTGTTTTCTAAAATATTATTGGTAAACTGTTATTGTGTATAGTTCACATTGCTTTATAATCATAAGGGAGCATTAATAAACTACATTATGCTGTTAGGGGAGAGAGGAATTGATTTTCGACAGTAAATGATATAGAAGAAGGAGGAGATCATGCAAACTGTGACAGCACCTTAAAATAGTCAAAGTTTTATATTTCTATGATTAAAATTTTTTTATATTTTCATTTTTACATAAAATCTGAGAAAAAATTTTCATTTTTATATAAAATTGGAGAAAAAATTTTTATGTGGAAAAGAAAAGGATCTTCAAAGTTGTGTCATCATAGCGAGAGGAGTCAAGTTTGGTGTGTGAAAAAATGATGAAGGGAAGAGAGGGATCAAAAAATATTCGAAATAGCATGATGTAATTTACAGATGATCCTTAATAATAGTTTTTTTTTCAGATTTTGATGCTCTGTATAAATGGATAAGTCATATGCTTAATTGTGTCACTATAACAATTTCTTTTTAATTTAAAAGAAAATTATAATTAATGACAAAATAATATTTATTTTATGTTTTATATCTTACTTTAACATGTACATTAGAAAATTGTACAAAAATCATTCATTTCATTGCTATTTTAAATAATTTTAAATGTTCTGGATGTTGCCATATTGTGACATAGGATAATGCCATTGAAATATAAAAATGAAATTCTTTTTTACTGGTGTACTTAAGCATAGAAATTAATAAGTAATGTACAAAATAATGGCATTTTATGATTCCTGAATTAAACAATGAAGTATTTTTCAAAAAATTATGTTGTTTGAATGATATTATTTATTAAATTTAAGAAATAAATATTGAGAATATTTATAACAATTTTTGGTATTTTCCAACTGTAATTTAATTTTTTGTATTTATATAAGTAAAACTTCTTTCATAAGGAAGAAATGTCAGCAGATTGAATAAAATCTTTCTATGGGCAGGATAAAATCATCATGCCAGCCAGGTATGGCCTGCAAGCTATAGTTTGGGGACTTGTTCTAAAGAAATATGTTAAATTTAGCCAATGTAATCCTTTAAATAAATGAATTTATCATATGTCTATTATTTTATAATGAATTTATCTATCTATTATAATCTATTATTAATTTTATTAAAATAATTATCTTAATAAAAATAACAATTAATAAATTTTTAACAGATAAAATTAAAATAATCAATGTTAACTTCCAGAAAATAGGATTTATTTTACAAATAATTCAGCAGAATGAAATTTTTGAAAATTACATAAATTTAAGACAATATTTGATGAAAATTTTATAAATTTTAACTAATAAATAAAATCATAATTATTGGCATTTTTATTATTGTATAAGTAATTTTAATACCAATAATTAAATTCAAAAGTCACTTGGTATTTAGCAGCTTTGAAATTCAAAGTAAAATAGCAAGAAATAAGCTAAATAGATAATAGCTAAATATCATAAACTATTGTATTATAGTATATAATTATATTAATGCATTTGGAATGCTTAACATCAAATAGATAAAATGGAAGAGAAAATTATTAAAATTTCTAATTAATTCTTGGATACAAGAAAATCATTCTTGTATCCAAGAACCAATTAGAAATTTTTATATTGGAATTAATGGGAAATGAATTTTCATCTAACAAACAACTTTTAAGGTCCCAGTTAGCTTTGCAAATTGAGAGATACATGTACTAATATTTGATAGTAATTATTATATTTTATATATTATTTTAGAATTTTTTAAAAAGAAATGATGGAATATTTGCTATAATTTCAAAATCTTAAATTGAGGGTTTTTTGCAAAATGTACCAGATTTTAGAATTTCATTTATTTAGTTTAAAAATAATAAAAAATATCAGATTTACATTCTATGGTAATGTGTCCAACTCTTTCAACATGTGCTCCCTTATTTGTTGCTGAACAATAATAAAGACCATCATCTGATCGAATTGATCTATTTATAACCATTGTTAAAATTACCATCCCTGATTCTTCTCTTTTACTTAAATGTACACGATCATTCTATAAAAAGAAAATAATAATAATATAATTGTCATAAATTGAAATAAATTCTATTTTAAATTATTAAAATATAGAATTAAAATTATATTAGTATTGATTTAAATTAATCTATGTAAAATTTGGAAACTTCTATCACAATCTTTTATATAGGTAAAATAAAGACTTTTTGGACAAAGAAATATATTTTTCAAAATAAATTTTTCAATAAATGAATTTTAAAACATTATAAAAGAACCTGTTTTGAAAAAATATTTAATAAAATTATAATATGAAATTATACAGTATTTTAAATAAAATCTGATGTAAACAAAATATGATTTGTTATATAAATTTATATTACTAGTAATGTTTTTCTAAGAATATCAATAGCATCAAAAGATTGTTTCAAGAAATATTCTAAGACTAAACAATCTAATAAAAATTTTAGATGGTTTCAACACAACTTATTATAATAATCATTATTATTATTATAGAATACATCAATGTGAATATGGAATAACTCCGGAACAAAGTACTATATCGGACAAGAGTCAAGACATAGCTACTTGAGATGTTTAGTTGTGTGTTAACTAACTGTGTGTGTCAGTGCTAAGAAACTTTCTTACTATGTTGCATGTATTTAGTATGATGTCTTTTGTAGTGTTATGTATGTCTTGGGGTGTAAAGCTAATGTTTTGAGGCTTTTTTGTAGAATGTGAGGGATTACTCCTGTTGTGGATAGAATGATGGGTACTGTGATTACCTTTTGCATTCCCCAAAGATGCTTAATTTCTTGTGAGAGTTCTGTGTATTTGCTAATTTTTTGGGTGAATGCATCCTGGATGTTGTGTGTGTTGGGTATTGAGATGTCTATAATGTAGGTAACTTTGTTTTGTTTGTCTATGAGAGTGATGTCTGGTCTGTTGTGATGTACAGTTTTGACCTATTTAGATTGTTCTGTCATAGTACATCTTGTGTATCAAGTTTACTAAGATTGTGTCTGATATGTATTTGTAATATGGTGTGAGTGTGCTTATTAATTTGTGTTTGGTTGCAAGTTTTTGGTGTATTATGCTTGGTTATACTACTTGGTTATACTGATAAACCACTTTGCTTTGGTTATGCTGGCTACTTGGTTATACTGATAAACCACTTTGCTTTTTAACACAAATTTGCTTACGGAGCTTAGTTTTTTCTTATCTAATTTGCTACTTGGTTGTGTCTGTGCAGGTAATCTGTTTGTGCAAACAGCTTGTAACCCGATGAAATGTGTTGCATCATTTCAGCTACTATGTGGCATTTCCTACAAGTGTTGTTTGTTAATGTGCTGTTCTTCAATATGTATTTTCTGTAGTTTTTTGTGTTTATTACCTGTTATTATTATTATTATGTTGTTTATTATTATTATAAGCTTTTAAATAAAGCCAAAAGAAATAATAATAATAAAAAATTGATTAGAAATAAAGCTAAACTAATTTATCAATAATTATATCATAAAATATAATAAGATTTATACAATGTGATTGCATTTTATGAGGGGCATATTCTTAAACACAATGCATCATTCAAAACTCACATACTTCGAGACTAATTTTTTTTATAATGTAAAGGAGATGCATTTTCAGAGTACATAAATTTCCAATAATTATATTTTTACTTTAAATATACTTTTAAAGTGAATAAATAAATAATATATAAATAAATAAAAAATAAAAATTACTTTAATGATAGTTTTATATCATAGTCATGTGCCTGAAAATCAATAATTGCTATATCAAAGTTATTAATTTTTGAGCATGTTTTTCAGCTTAGTATGCATGGTCTATGATTGCTGGTGGAATAACCCATCATTTAATAATCTTTGATTAGAAAATCTCAAAAAACAATTTCATAAACATAAGCATATTATGGAAGAAGATGAGATGATTTAATTTATCTTCAGGATACAGGAATGTTTTCAGTTAAAATCTAACCATTTTTATTTAATCAATAAAAGATACAAATATTATGGAATACAGCAAAAGAAATATAACTGAAGTTAGAATATTTATAAAAATTTAAAAAGTTTTCAAGATCTCTAATACAAATTTTATATTTCTATTCATTTTCTGCATTAAAATAACAAACAGTTTCTTATGGGATACAAAGATCAACTCACCACATTAAATATAAAATAAGATAAATTTTTAAAAAACTAAACCTTTAAACATATTCCTTTGAGAGTTCTAAGCTATCTAAATACCAAGTAAGGATAAAGAATTAACTATCAAAAATATTCACAATAACATTTTCTAATATAATCTAATTAGGGGAATACAAACCAAATACTCTAAGCCAAATCTAGAACAGTAATCTAGTAGGTCAAGAGAATAGTATATTATCCTGAAGTTCTCAGTTTGATTCTGGGTCATGGTAAATTTTTATTTTGAGAAATTAATTAAAAATTAAAGTTCAATTATTAAATAATAGATTGTGCCATCTTAGCCTAAATTTAATCAATTAATTATTAACTCAACAGATGATGGCACCATAACCATGATTTAAATTATTATTATTAATTATAGTTTACATCTAATTCATTCTAATAAGAGTCATTTGCATTAGAATATTTGGTTTATTCAAAATAGGTTATATGTTAGGATATAATAAGATAGAGGTATACATATACCTTACCTTATTATATCTTACTATATGTTAAACTTTTTAATGGAATAAAGCCAGGCATTGGGAAGAGCCTCCAAAGGCTGATCATTAATCACATTTTTATATTCAGTACATTCTATAACAACAATTGATTCTGGCTTCCTGTAATGTTTAGCATCAGTAAGACTTTGATAATCTTAACCTCATCATACTTAACATTGACATTATGCTTGTAACACCTTCCAGCTAAAACTAAATTAATTTTGATTCTTCATACCATGACTATGTTCTAATAACCTATCTTTGAGATTTCTAATTGTAACACCAATATATATTGTTAGTATCTATTGGATCTTTCTTTATTTGACTAGTTTTCCTGGAATCAATTAATAATCAAATAGTAAATGATGCCTATACTAAAAATAGTTTCAAACATATAGAATTTTTAAAATTTTGAATGCCAAAAGCCTGTAATGCAATCATGTGAAGGTTTCAAAATTAATTGGCATATAGTTAGGATGAAAAAATTATTGTATAAAATTTAAATGGTTTATGATGTTTTGTTTTTGAAATATTCTGTAGGCAGTATGACAAATAGCTGTAAAAGTAATTTATATAAGATAATTGTAAAGTATGTTTTAGATCCTTTTAATGAATACATTATCACATATACTAAATATTAAAATACCTTATATCTATGATAGCAGTGCTTGAATGTTTAATTTCAATAATCACCATTCTTGTTTTCAATGAATCTGATGTAATTAGATGATACAGAACTTTTAAATTTAATAGACATATAACTTGGAAAATAAGTAATAATCTTTTAGAATTTAAATTTTGTTTTTTTTTGAGATATTCTGAAAACACATCCATAGTATATATATATGTATATACGTTGATTGTGTTTTCATCTATATATAAATAGATGAAAGTGCTATATATATTTTTTTTATAATTTTTAAAAAGTTTTATCAAAAAATTGCAAATATATATATATAGCAATTTTTAACAATTATATATGCCATATATAATATATAGTCTAATGCTAAGCAAAAATATATAATAACTGTCTTATTATGTATATGTACTACTTAAATCATATTTTTATTGACTTCAAAAATTAATCATATATAATTAATTTTCATCAATAATATTATCAATAGTATATTGATAATATTATTGATAATATTGTTGATAATAACATTAAATGCTGTTATAGTAGTTTCATAACACTCTATATATAGCTGTTTTCTTATTTAAGATTGGAAAAATTTTATTGTTTTAATACATTTGTATGTTTTGTTTTAATTATAAAATTTATTATTTATTTCTTTTTGGAAAATTTCATAATATGAAACTGTATTAATCAATGAACATCTGTCATTATCATATATTATTTCCAAAAACTCCAAAAAGTTTTACTATATCTATTGATTTAAAAATATTAAATACTGCATTTTTAAAGAAAGATCATATATTAATTTTTATAATATTATGCATTAAGATAATGAAATTATTAATAAAAATAATGCATTGAAACTTACATCATCACCAAATGGTTCTTCATTACCATCTTTTCTTATAGAGAGCTCAGGTAATGGTTCACCAAATGCTCGACATTCAAGTGTGGCATCTTTATTCTCAACAACAGTAATATTATCAAACTGTCTTATTTCAGGTTTAACTGAAAGAAAATTTTGATTCTTAACTAATTTTATTAAAATAATAATAATAATATTTATATAAGTTAAATGTTTATTGATGTAATAGAATGTAAGAAATGTACAGAAAAATTCATTTTTAATTTTTTCTTATGCTTTTTTTTTATCACAAGTAAATTCAAAACATTTATCAATAACTTTAAACACAGTATACCCTAATTTATTTATTTTTTCTTGATTCTTTGCTTGTTAATATGCAAATATGTTGTGATATATTTACACCAAACTCAAGTTTAAAAAATATATTCCTATTACAAAGTCAAAAGGCTTATATTCTGCATAACTGATTTAAGTATATGAAACTATATCATAACATTACACAGAATATATGGGGGTGCTCAACTTATGTAAATTCAAATTTATGTAAAAAATTTTGGTGTGCAAAATACTTAAAAAATTATAATTTAGTATTTAATGTAACATTCACAATATTATAAATCTTAAACAATAAAAATTCCTAAAATTCCTATAGAATTATATTAATAATAATTTCTTAATATAATTATATATTTATTATTAATTATTATTATTATTAAATATTTTGTGAATAAATAATAGTATGACTAAAAACATTTCTTATAAGCCTGCAACAAATAGTCAATTAAAAAATATTTGTTGAGGACTAAGTTTTAAAATTCCTACAAAAATGTTTTATTTATATCACTGTTATGTGAGTTGTTCTCAATTTATGAGCTTCTGCTTTATGAGCTCTTGGATTTATGAATTATTTTTTCCAAGTATGAAATATAACAAAATCAAAAATATGAACATTAATTGTAATAAATAAATGTTAAGCATTCATAAATACAGCATTTCAAACCACATATAATATAGTATTACTGAGTTCATAGTAGATACTCTGCAATCTGCTATGAAATGGAAAAAATCAAAATGGCAGACAAAGAAATGGAAGTAGCATGCCCTTGGCTGCCATGGTTTCACTGGCACATTAAGTAAACAATTTTCATTCCAAGATTCCTAAGGCAGTTCATTTGTATAAAAACTCATTTACTCATCTGTCAATGATGATAATGAAGAATAAAATTTCTTTAACATTTATATGACAAATAATCTCTTTATTATTATAATTTGCTTGATTTTAAAGGCTATGTTTTTATTTCTTTAGATAAATAAATTATTGCTTAATCATAAACTATTGTTTTCTTGATCTTTACTTAACTTCACTATAGTCAGATTTCATTGTTGAAAATGAAAACATTTTTACTAGCATTAAATTCTAATTTTAAGATAAATTCTGCTTTTATGCTGTTTTTGCCTTATGATTTTAGAATATCAGATTATTTTGAAAAAATGGAATTGTTTTGCATAATGGAACCCCAGTTTTAGAATTATGTTTATGGAAATTAATTCTCACTTTATGAGCACAGTCAAGAAAAGAATTAACACTATCTGTTTTTATTAAAATTAACAGGACATATAGTAAGATAAAAAAATTAAATTTTAATAAAACCAGAAACATTTTTGAAAATCTAATTGTTTCTTCAGCCATCATGTAAATTATTATTATTAAAAATTGACTTCTTGTTCTGTTAAAAATTTCTTTTAGAATTAAGGAGGAAGATTTTATGAATTTATAACTTTTGATAGACTTACCTACAACTGTAAGAATAAGATTTCCAGAATCTTCTCCAGCATTATTTTTAGCTTCGCAAGTATATGTACCAGAATCATCTTTCTTTACACTTCGAATCGTTAAAATTCCAGTATCTTTTCCTACAAAATAGCCTTCCACACTGCTTAAGTCTTGCTTTTTCTGAAAATATTACATTAAATAATAATATTTTTTAGCATTTCAAAGATAATTTTATAGACACATATTATTATGAATTGCCTACATATGTATTTTTAACAATAAATAACTAGGGTCACTCCAAAATCCACAATTTTTTTTCAAATTATTATTTTTTATTCTATATCATTGTTATTTATACGTTTTATAAGTGAAACGTTTAAAAACAAAATCCTATTTTCCTATTTGGCCATCTCTTTCTGCTTTTTACCATCGTAAAATAAGGGTCTGTACATCTTTATAATAAAATATAGTACTTATATCTTCTGTGGCCACAAGGGATTTGTCATTATTATACTTAATGCCACGAAGACTATTTTTTAATTTACTGGATCAGAATTCCATCTAAATTTGTATTTAAATAAAATGCAAACATTCTTGCAGTTTTGTTAATTTTGCAATATACCTACAAGTTCCAATTTTTATCATGTGGGCATTTGTTCAGATAGCAAAAGCAATACAGAAAGATGTCAACTATGTAGAAAAGTAAATTAATGATCCAATGAATGTATCTATGATCTGCAAAAAAATTAAAGCTGTAGAATAAAAACTTTTTAAAAAATTCTGGAGCATTACTTTTGGAGTGGTATGATATTAACTATATTTCTATATATTATATATTTCTTGAATAAATGAACAAAGTAATAAACTGTTAAAAATATTTCATATATGTTTAAAAACAATGAAAATATACATAAATAACCATGTTTTTCTGATGATACATGTTCATTAGATAACTTACAGCATAAAATTTTCATTGTTTATTAAATATTAAAATAATATAGAGATAACATACTATTTTATATATATATATTTCTTTGCTTTCCCTATCTACAGTAAAGAGCAAAAGTTAAATCTAAAAAAAGTTAAAATGAAATTTATATTTTAAAAATTTTAAATGAAATTTGTTAACACTTTATGAGCTTGGACATTA
Source organism: Androctonus mauritanicus (assembly GCA_011317285.2). NCBI lineage: Eukaryota > Metazoa > Arthropoda > Arachnida > Scorpiones > Buthidae > Androctonus > Androctonus mauritanicus. The sequence continues at coordinate 4,956 of WUQG02418103.1, read as the reverse complement.
TTATGTTACTGATGCATATATATATATCATTATTTTATAATAAAAAAAAAAAACTGAAATATTTTAATTTATATATATATAGTGTATATATAAATTAAAATATTTCAGTTTTTTTTTTTAATTCAGAAGTTAAATTTAAAAATGGCTAAAATGATCAAAATAATGATTTGGAAAAATCATGGCAATTAATCTTAATAAGGAATGTGATCACAATGAATTGCGATGCAAGCATCATAGCACCTTTTCATACTAGACACAAGGCTGTCAAAAGATTCTAAACATATTAATGGCCATTCATGCAAAAAAGTATTTTCAAGGCTTCTCAGAATAGGAATAAGAATAGCATTTTTAGTCTTCTTGGAAGACTGAATGTTGTTCTCATTCCTATGCATGAATATGGAAAAACATATTATTCAAAGATCTCATCTATAAAATTGCTCATTTAAAGTTCCTCCCTCAAAGGTATGAAGATCCATGCAGCCATTGATAATGATTCTTATCTAAAATAATAGACAGCTACATCTAAAATGATAAATTTCTGTAATATTTGACAGCTGATATCTTGTATCAAGTTCTTTCCAGTTAAAAGTTCTTCTGGAATCAGATTACAGGCTGAATCTGGATTCATCTATGAGGAGAATTTTGCTCTATGTGTTAGTGTTCCAAGTGGCATGTTGATAATACCAATCAAGAGTAAAAAAGTTCAAAAGTATCCTTTTCTGAACTGGGTACAAGGAGATATAGATTGCTAGTCTCCTGGCATGAAAGCCTATTTCATTAAACCTTCTGGTCACAGTTTATCTTGAAATTCTCCTTTCAATAATTTCAACAAGTTTGAAAAAAAGCCAAGAAGAGGACATATCTCTTCAATGCTTAATAGATGTTTATAGATAATAGTCATCTCAAGATCTTGTGACATGCTTTTAGTAGTTCTTCTACAGGTCTTTAACATATTTTCTAGAGATATACATGTGTATCTTGAAATTGTTTGTATAATCTTGATGCCACCATTCTTGACACATTCAACTTCCTGGCCAATTACTATTAGAGATTTTTCTAAGATTTGCCTATTTTAGAATTACTGATATACATTACGAGTTTTAAATTTAATATATTAGAATATATATTCTATGTTTCATTCTAAATAGAAAATCTTGTTTATATAACTGAAACTGATCTAAGATTGTGATAGAAATCATCTTTTAGATTAAATAACTTATAGTCTGGTATTTGAGTGTACTTGATTTAGCTCTAGCATACGTTCCATTTATGAACAGCTGGCTCAGCTATTATAGTACAAGAAATCAAGTACATTATAGTATCTTGTACTATTAGTACTTGATTTATTAAAAAGGAGTAATATTTAGAGATTATGCCTGAGACAATCTAATCAAAATAGTATTCAAATATATATTTTCAAGAAACTCTTTCAGTATATTTGATGCAAAGTTTTGTCATTCTATATATCAAACAAGTTATAGTGATTACATGATCAATCATATATTTGCATTTTCTTTTATTATGATAATGCAAATATATTAATTTTGCATTAAATATGTATTTTTAACAAAGTTTTCTACAAAACAGTTTTTTTAAACTTCAGAAACACCAAAATAGTGTATAAATCATTTATTTCATCATTAACAGTTATTGTAGCTTAATAATCTTTTTAAATTGATCAAGAATTTTTTTAATATTCAAATATTTATTAATAAATTTTAATGATAATTAATAGGGTTGCACTGATAAGTAAATTGGAAAATTACTAATTAATCAGTTGACTAATTATATTTTTGAAGTTGATTATTCAGTTTAAAAATTATTAATGAATGATATCATCAATAAATTAATAAGTATTCTATTAATTTTTATTTCATGTAAATGCTTTTTTTATAAAAAAAATTATAAAAGTAGCATGTTTATAGATCTTAGATTACTGGGAAACTGGAAAAATTTAAACATAAAAAGTTTTATTTGATATGTTCTAAATATATCTTAAAAACTTAACAATGATATATTAATTTTTTAGGCCATTTTTGGTCTTGCCAACATCCTAACCTACTAAACCAAGCAAATAAATCACATGATTTAGCCATATGTTTGGTATTTATTTTATAGATTAAAGATAAACTATCTCCAATTACTGAAAAAATATTATTTTAAAATAAATACATAAAATCTGAAATAACACAAATATCAAGATATTGTACAAAAATCATTCATTTTATGGTAATTTATATAATTTGTTTATCCTCATTAGTATCACATACAATTTTAGACTGAAATATCTTGAACACAATGAAACTTTATAAATCTTTTTGATTTGAGTCTCTATGAGTTGAACTTACATTTTGTGACTATTAAATATTTTTTTAAATACTCATTCTAAAAAAATATTAAAAATTCAAATATTAGCATAATTTTATAACTTTTAAATTGATCAATAGATGGCAAATTGTTGGTTCAATAGATAGCCTGAGAGGCTTTCTGATAGATTAAGTTAGGTCTTATCTCTCAGATGATAATTATGCATTACTTAATAGTTAAGAAGGATTATTTAATAGTTAGGAAGGATACAAAAATCAATAAATTTTATAAACATATTCCATTTTAATATAGCTGTTTGATTTTTTTAATCATCAATGTTTGTGACATCACGTTATTTCTTGCATTTGAAAATAAAACCAAATATTTCCTCTCTAACCTGCTATTTACCACTGGATAGTTTTATCAAATGATTTTAAAGAGATGAGTGAGTAGTTGATAATCAATGAGTCCAATTGCAAACATCTCCTCATCCATTTTCTTTGGTTTATAGTTCATGCCTGTAATCGAAATATCATAATATGTTCATTCTTACATTTTGCTATGAGATTTCTCTCTTAATCAAGATATTTGTCAATCTATAGTTATGTATCAAAATTAAGCAATTCTATTATTGAAAACATTTGTGATGGATACTATACACTAACAACCATTTTTCCAAATAACAAATGAGCATGTTTAGAGATCAGTTCAGAAAATGCTCCAAGAAGTTTTCACTGGAGAAGTTAAAGAATGATGTCACATTGCAAGACAACATGATTTGTTGAATAGGAGAAAACTACAAAAATAAGTTGGGTGCAAGAATATTTTGAATCCAGATAGATTATATTTTTATTTGTAAATATTCTCAAAGGCATTGCTGTTATTTTTCCATACTTATAGATTATCAAGAATATTAGATTATATTTATTACCTGACAGATTCAGGTACATAAAAAATATATAAAAATGAAGAAATATTTTCTGTTACATTTGTAACATCACTATAATATTTCTTTGATGATGCTTAAACATTAATTCACAAAATTATTTCATTTTAGTTTAACTGAATGGCTTTAGAACTGCCATGTACTAATATCATACTTCTCAGCAAGAAAAACAACTGAATTTTAACAACTTTCTAAACTGTACAGTCATTTGCCAATGAATAACATCAAAAAAGGCTAAGTGGGATTCATAGCAATGTGCATTCAAAGCAGATACACTTCCAAATGAGCAGTGAAAAGCAGACCTGACGAGAGGGGGATGACAGAGAAAAATTCGTCAGATCTGAAATTCATAGAGGTCTGGACATCATCCCATAATTTGTTTTTTATGTACCAATTAATCGTAGAATGACAGTGCTGAAAATTAAAGTGTGAAGCAGATAATAAATTGCCTCAACCGTTATAACTTTACAATTACTTGGAGCCCATATAAATTTTTTCCTCCAGGCCCAGTGATGTCTCTCAATGCCCCTGGAGAAAAGCTTTAGTCCCAGTGGAGTATTTAATATAATTCAATAGAAACTTCTGAAATTACTCCTAATTAATTGTATATAAAATGCAGAATAATTGTAATATTGCTAAGAAATAAAGCAACTGCAGATTGATTATCCAACAATGCTAAATTAATTGTTGAGAAAATAATTGGGAGGAGACCAATCAATGTGTATCAAGTTGTGGAATATGCTTTAATTCCTAGAATAATTCCTAAGTCAAGTGATCATGATTTTCCATTTGAATGACAAAGACATTCCCAGTGAAATCAGCATATGAAATCACAATAATTAAGATTCAAGACAAATTTTTGAATTGAATTGGAGTTTATTTAGAAAAATGCATTTTCTTATAGTCAATTATATATTGCAGCATCAGCAATGAGTGCTTCAGATAATTTGTAATTTCTTTTTTCCAGTTATCCTGAAAATTCCATAATTAATTTTTATAAAGAAATATATTCTTAATTAATAAGACAAACTTCATTAATAATAACAAAATTTTGCCTAATATTAGATTAAATTTTGAAATCATTAAATTATAAAACCATTTTACTGATTACTGACATATTATTTTATTGCTGGCATAGCTGCAATGGGTTTGCTAGTTTTGAATAATTTTATAATTATGGTGCCATGTTATAATGTAAGATGATATTACTAAGAAAATAAAGCCAAAAATTTTATTTATTTTTATCCTGTACAGCAATGTGACAATGACTTCATATGATGTCATGCAATAGGGTTATTGCTATGTATGAATTCACAGTTGACCTTCAATCATTCTGCCTGTAGCTAATAATCTTAAGTAATATAGCTTTTTTAGAAAATTACATAGCCAAAATAAATGGGTTGTAAACTTTCTAAAAGGTGTATCTGTTGGTCTAGATATCAAGGTACAGTGATGTAGAAAAAAATATGCAATTATATTTTTTATAAGCTCATAATTAACTATATAAGAATTGTCAATCTATTATTAAAAACACTAGCACATTAAGCAAAGTAACCAAAACTTCATTGCGGTATAGCACTTTCGGACATTATGTACGGTCCCTCATTAATACTGTTCATTATATACCAATAAAGTTTTGGTTACTTTGCTTAATGTGCTAGTGTTTTTAATAATTGTTTGTCAAAGAAGCAAAGATTGTTTAT
>WUQG02418092.1:0-15476 GCA_011317285.2 Androctonus mauritanicus | reverse complement strand
CATTAATATTTATATCCATTATATTTTTATCCATTATATTTGATTAATTTTTTATTTTAATAATTTTATGTATGTACAGTACGTATATATATCTTATCTTTTCCTTTTTTGTAAATATGACTTGTTTTTTATCTGTAAAAATTCGAAACCGGTTTAAACCGGTTTCATGGAAAAGTGAAAATTCGAAAACCGGTTTTTTAAAAAGTTGGTTTTTGTATAAACCCTAGTCCAGATTATAGAGAGTGCAAGGAAGCCACATTTTATCATGGTTAGTGCACAAGAGAAAGCAGTACTATAAGATTTCGATAGCATTCTGACAAGAAAAGTAAAGATTGACAAAGAAATGAAGATATCACAAGGTGTTATCCTGACGTATTCACCGAAGGATATAACTGCTTTCTTGCCTATAGTGGTATTGGTTCGAGGAAATATCCATCTAGTTGTACTTGAGGATGACTGACTTACCCAAAGTTGTGCCACCTGTGATAGGAATGTCAGAACAAAAAAGAAAGATATACTGAAGCTTTTGAGAAATATTAGAAAGAAAAACCAGTCCTTTTATACAAGTCACTTCGCTGATACAGGTGTAGAGTGAAAAAGGAAAATAACTATTTACGAATGCCTTTTATTATTATTATTATTCTGTATTATTGTATTATTGGTATTCTTTTAATCTTGCAGATTTAATAAAGGTATGTTTATAAAAGGAATTCAATGTTCAATGTTTTGTGTGAAACAAATTTATACTAAAAATATTACTAAGTATCTTATGTATATATAAACGTGTATATACATATTAAGTTATAGGATATTAGATGCTCATACAATATGTGCACGAACAAGGCAAGTCTGAAAAAATGTAATATTAATTTTCGACTTTTTAAGTTTTCCTTTTTAAAGTAACCGAAATATGTATTCACACATTTGATGTTGATTTTTGCTTTTAAACTTGAGGTTACTCAAAATGGCTGTTTTTGGTTTACTTCCCTATTGCAGATACGCACAGAAATTTGTAACTCGTTATGGAATTTCTCATACGATCGTTATACTGACAACCAATTTTAAAATTTCATGCGAATATTAGGCGGAGAGCAACGGAAAGTGTGAGTGGATACGAATTTGATGAATTTTCATCTCAAACGACGTACATATTTAATTTTCGACCTTGGACTTTCGATCACGTGATTTTTCCTGATAAGTTTATCAGATGTCTCGTTCAAATTCCAACAAATGTTGAGGGCATCCCAACTCCACAACTAACACAATTACCGACACAAATCAATCTAACATCAGAAACTATATCAGTGATCATATGAATGTAAATATCTTGTGAAACCGAGCTATCACACAGTAAATAACTTGTTTAAAAGTATATAACTTCTCCATTAGAAAATATTCTAGATGTGAAATTCCTGAATTAAAAACACACATTACAGATAATCAAAAATATCTCATCTAGTAATAATGTGATTTTAAAAATAAAATAAAGCTGTCTTTTAAAAATGAAACTAGAACAAACATCAATTCGATAAATAACAAAATTAAAAGTTTAGAATAAAGTTTGGAAATTAAACTATAACAATATATCAAAATAATAAATTAAAATTAGAAGTAGCCGATTTTATCACTTACCTTGCAGTATTAGAATATCAACAAGATAAATACGGTAATGAATCTAGAAAACAAAATCTTATCCTTCACAGTCCGCATGAAATTTAAAAAAAGGTTGTAAGCATAACGATCGTATGAGAAATTCCATAACGAATTACAAATTATCGAAGCAGCACGAAAGACTGTAAGAAGTCATGTGATCAATGGCTGGAAAAAAACAAATTACAAGAGTTGATTTTATTTAATAAATTAAATAAAATTGTTCATACAATGAAGCAATGATAATATATAATACTATTCTTTCTGCTGTAGTTTTATATACTCTCATTAATATACTTATAAGACCGGTTTATTTTAGTTTGCTAGGGCCAAAAAAATTTTCCAGTCCGTCACTGCGAATCATTAATTATCTTTTTTACTAGAAATTATATTTAAAGTAATCGAACAGTTCATAAAATAAATCCAATACCAAAGTTCATTTATTCGAAAAATCCTTGAATACTGAATTTTAGATTTAGGTGTTATGCCGAAAGAAGATAATATTTGTATAGGTCTTTCTAAGTAAACTGTTCCGAAAGAGATTAGCCAAATAGAAACCTGAACACACTTAAAACACTGCGTTAATAGATAATAATAGCTACAATACGTATCGTGCGTAATTGAGATGGACGAATCAACAGAAAAATGTTTATAATTTCATCAGATAATTAAGTCTATTATATGAGGCAAGTTGATGCCGCGACTGATAATATATGCAAGTCATGAAAAGCAGATATCCGTCGATTTGGAAGTATTTTGACGAAAGTGGGAATAGAAAGAATAAATCCATGTAGTCTAAGGGATAAGACGTCTGATTTCAAATCAGAAGATTTTAGGTTCGAATCCTGTCACGGACGATACCATTCTTTTCGCTTACGATAAAAATATGGTCGTTTCGAATGAAAATATTTTAATTAATAATAAAAAATCTTTGATGTAATGAAAAAATTGAAGTAAAAGTTTTTCGCAATTTTATGTTTAGATAATGGAAAAGTTTGAAACCTCAGTTCATCCATAGTACTCATAAAATACAATATAGAAAACGAACGGTACATATTTCGAAAGAAAAGTCTTAATTTTCTCCTCTTCGTTCGTTCAGAAGGTGAAGTGAATTATTTTGTTACCATCATTGCAGAATTGAATATCTTAACAGAGAAAAATTTTGTATTGAATAACTGATAATGCTGAACTTTTTTTCCAGAAACATTTACAAAATCCGAAACAGTGATTGCAGTAGTGATTAAGAAATATGAGATTGTGTTATATATAATATCAGTGTTTTCAGAAATTATGAAAAAATCCATCTGAAAACATTTTTTACTCAAAACTATCTTCTCCGACGAATGAGAAGAGAATATAATAATATTATACGTGAAGTAATAAATTCATTCAGGTTACGCAAGCTAATTCTAAGGTATTGAGAGTTTAATAAATTTACTTGTTGCTTTATTTGAATTAAAATAGCTGGTTTAGTGGGATTAGCTTTCTGTAGATTTTGTCTTAATATGATCGAGTAAGTGAAAACGTTATGAGTCGTAATGCAATTAAGTAAAGCAATAATTTTCTTTTATATTGTGTATATAAGAACAAATTATCTTAAACTTATGCTAATTAAATAAAAGCAATTTACACTAAAAGGAATGAAAAAAAGAGTTGAGTAGATTGTAGAAAACTAATAAAGAATTAATAACTAATTTATACTCTACTTATAGATTAATGGAATAAGATGTCACTGTATTTTTGTAATTAATCACTAAACACTTTCGTTGAAGAAACTTTCAACATAAGAAACATAAAGTATGACGAGTAAATTCGCTAACCAGCACATTAAATTTTGCTTTAGAATTTTTCATATTCGCTGTAGACTATTTCCAGAATCTTTTGCAGGATGATCTTGTCATCACCACTTGAATATCCAATATTCAGAGCACATGAACATGAAAACAAAAATAGACATTGTTATGTTGAATCGCAGTTTGAGAGATTAGTTGCAAACTTCAAGTATCGTTTGATATCATTAAAGAACGCTTATGGGGAAAAGAATGAAGATTTTATAAGAAGCACAATGGACCGTATAATGGGAGCAATAGGGAGCTTAGGCACTATGTCAAAGTTTTCCGAAATTAACTGATATAACGCAGTTCAATTAATCGAATAATTTTTAATCATGCCACAAATCCCCTGGAACACATAATGCAAACATTCTATATTGTCACCCTTTATACATACATTTCAAATTAACTCTCAGTATGTTACGTGGTAAAAGTATCAATAATAGCATAGTTTTTTCTTTTTTGTGAAATTTTTTTCTCGCTCTGATATCGTCAACAATATCTAGGCGACAATATATTCAGTTTATTGTTCAACGCCAATTGTTGAATGCGAGTATAGATTTCAGTTCCAAATATGGGAATTTTAAGAAGAGTTTTTTGCCTTTTTTCTAAGGTAAAAGTTTAGCAATTAATAATTTCTTAAGAATAAAGAAACAATACATAGGCTAAATCATCCATTGAATAAATGTTTGACCATAAAATTAATTTAAATAGGTTTTTAGTTTTTTCTATTGTGATATTTATCACTGGGCGATCGTAAATCTACAAGTTATAATTATAGTATAAAATTTTTTCACATTTAAAAATGCATTAATTTTTCAGTTTTAATTTCTACAATGTCATCTTTGAAATTAAATATTTCTTTCTAAAAATCTGAAATAATTTCTTAAAAGAAATATTCTTTACTTTTTTAGTTAGACTATATTTTTGTGCAGCAATATCTCCTTCAATAATTTCGATTAAAAGCAAATGTGATAAATGTTACCTTAATCCATCCACTGAATACTAATATGCAATTTTGTTTAATGAAAATACTGTAGACTGTATCTATAACAGTCTACATTCCTTCATTACTCCGTCTTAGAAGTTGGAATTTTATTGATTCGGGAGACAAACTAGAAAGCATTTTCTCCAGATGCGCATAATAGTATTTTATGTTTAATTTGAACATCAATCTCCCTCCATATATTTATTAAAAAACTTTTACACAATAATTAACGAATGACTCTAATATTAATAGCAACTGTTTATTTCTAATTTATTTTCTAATCTGGAATATTTTATAAAATATTCGAGAGTGGAAATTTGCATGTTTATTGAAATTTAATCCTTAACATATCACTTTAAATTTGTAATTAATATTTCATTATATAAAAATTTTTCTAATAAATATATAAATAATTATTTCAGAAAAGATTCAATAATAAAATTTCAGTTGATGAAAATGACGATGAAGGTAAATATCCGGTTATATTTTCATAATACAAATAAACTTAACGTAAATTTGTTTTTTATCTTTTTAACATTTACTTAATTTAATTATTAGTGGTGGTGATCGAACCTGAAGTTTCGATTGTTTACACGTCTGGTAAGTTAAGATGCCAATTCTTATTATAGATTAAGATAATTTTATATAAAGTTGGCTGTATATGCCTAACTGCCAAGAATAACATTAATTTCATCGCAAGAGTATTCTGGAGCTTTCCATCAACATGTGCTAACGTGTGTCAATGAATATTGTGAGACATCTTCTATCCTTTACTAAAAATCAATTTATATGCTGATTATTGTATGAAAATCAGGTATCTGCTATCAATTCGATTATTAGAAATCACATAATTTTATAGGGATATTGAAATACATTTGTAATTTTCCATTGTCAAAATCATTCAGTTTATTATGACATACAAGTTCCATGGTATTTACTCCCTTGACTTACTGTAATTTTAAATAGAAGAGAATATAATGAAATTTAAAATAATGCTTAGAAAACTAAATTTTTAAAAGTATATAGCTTTCTTTGCCGACTTATCAATATAACAGTATATAAAATAGTGGTTAAAAATATATCCAATTAAATTTGAAACTTTATAAAATATACTTAGTTCATGTTTTGGACTTCTCATTGCGGTTTTAATTTCGGTTTCCCTTTAGCCAAATGGCAGCGATTAAAGCATACTATGCTTTCACCCTACTGAATACGGGTTTTTCTTATCCTCTACCTGATTGCTGACTCCTACTAGATCATGTGATGGATCTTGAATACCATTCGTTAGTAATAGTGGATTAAAGCGAAGCAAAGTAACACAGAAAGAAATCCCAAGGATGTATTATTATTTTTAAACATTTTCTATTTCTGAGTTAGCACGAAAATTCTAAAATAGCGGAATTAATGAAGCGATTTAGGATCCTGGGATTAATTTGTTAGTCTTTATCACAACAAATTTATAAAATATTTGTTGTTTTGTTCATTATACATTCATTAATGTTGTCAAAATTAAAAGCATTTAAAAGTTTAACTTTTTCATACTTATCATTATAAAACATTTTTGACAACAATTCAATTATACTCGTGCGATATAGAAATATTGCGTAGTTTTGATCGAAAGGAGATTCGAATCAACAAGGCTTTTCGAACACAGGACTCTGCGATATTACCATATATCAATTTAGCTTAATTTTTTTGTAGTTGGAGGGATAACTTTCTATAAAAACTTTGTAAATTGTGATAGTTGCTATATAAAAGGAAATTGCTTAATTAGAGCTTTCTTAATATAATTTCGTAATAACAAAGTATAGAAATTTAATGCTACTCGCTCTTTATAAATATATCGCTGAGAAAATGCTTTATTTTCGAAATTCAATGATGTAATAATTTTATAAATATCTATTCTAAGCTAAAACTTCATTATATGTAAAAAGTCTAATGATCTGTGAAGAAACGGCACTGGAAGTATGGAGCGGTTTTTGTCTATTATAAAATGGCGAAACTTCACTTATTCAATCCAATTTTATAATCGACTTTTATTTCAGAAACTCTAATATAAAGACGTATTTTAGGACTTGTTTAATTTTTAATCTTAACTTTATAACCGCACTAATTCGATGTTTTTATATTAGAGTTTTAATCAATTTCGATGTACTTTGGAGTATTAAAAATATATCAAAATTGGCGAAAATTACGTAGAAACATACAATTTAAGAGATTTTAGCATTATTTTTTAACTCTATGGGAAATCCCTGGATCTCGGTATTTATATCCTTTACTAATCCCGAATTCCTTGATTAAGCATATCTGGGATTGAAATCTTAAGTTTTTTCGCTTTAATTTCGCTCTTTGGGACAAGATTGATATAGAATATTTATATAATAATATGTAGTATTATTAAGTTAGTAAATTGTGTATAATGAGGTGGAATTTGTTTAATTTCCTTTCTTCATCCATCTATTTTTCAGACTCTGCTTTTGATAGTATTTGTGCTGAAGATTCTGTGGAATTGTCTTTATCCAACTGTGACCTTTCCAGTGAGTATTCATTTATCATTTCTTTACTGTTACCATTTAAACTTTCACTGAACTTTCAATTAATAAGAAATCTTACTAAAAATACTTTCTAAATAAAATAATTTTTTTTTCAGCTCACACTGAAGTGCCCGAATTTCGAAAGGTAAATTCATTTAATCATTTTTAATTTCAAATATTAAATAATTCTTTAATTATACTATTTTAATTTTAAAAAATCATTATACTTGTGATAGATTATTCAAAATTAAAAAATGTATTTCCATCTTTATAAACATTATTAAATATTTTTATAGATATAACGTTGTATATATCTAGCGTTGTTTTATCGACTATTAAATCTCGTTATTAACATTGTACTCTTGCATTAAAAGAGGTTTTTAGCCAACATTCCGAAGTAAAAGAAGATTTATAAGAACGAGTTTATTTCTGTCCGTCTGACTTCCCATTTCCCATTAATAGCTTTAGAACTAATTAGGAAATTTTTATAAAATTCGATTCACGGCGCATTCTTTAAGTCTATAAGATCGAATAATCCTGCAGGAAAGAATTTCATTTTTTACAGTTTTAGTTTATATAATTGTTCATTAGATGGGACTACGTATTAGAAATATAGGGATAAGGTATGGCTTATCAGATTTCTTATCACAACAATGTCTATCTCATAATCTATCATAAAGACTTCTAAAGTACGATGTAATGCAACAAAGGATACCGTCACAAAAGATATTTAAGTTTTGACGTCACGATGACCAATACAGAATCACATTACTGTGAAATGTTACCTGGCTGAAATGACGTCATCGTAACACCTATGTTGGTTAAATTGGCATTAAAACTGAATACAACACCAAAGGATTCCAAATGCTAAATAAATCAAAATTTAATGACATCTTCGGAAAGTATAAATTTTAGATTTTCTCGAACTTCTTGTTAATTACAAATGCATATATCGGCTAGATTAGAATACGATTATATATATTGCCTACAGCGAATTCTACATTCATTATTTTTAAAGCAAAAGATAGATATTTACGACATTCGATAGAAATTTCCAAGAGTTAAATGTGATTTTAAATTATTACTTATTATTTACAAAGTCAGTGTTAGTGCTTATTTATAAGTATTTATTAATATGAAATATCCATTCAGTATGTTTCGAAACAGTGAAGAATTTTCGTTCATTTAAAATAAAAATGATTTTCTTTATTTGATACGATATCTATATGTTAATCACTTGTATATATAATTTATGTTTCTATATCTGCACACATATGCTTATATTGATTTATATATGTAATTTATATAATTTATAAGTTACCCTTTATTGCTAAAAATTTGTTGTTTATATCTACCTTTATAATCTACGAACATCTTAAATTGGACATTTCTATTGAATATAAAACGAGATTTATGATATGGAAGATAGTTTTCTGTACATTTGATTAGTTGAAACGTTCCAACGTTTAATCCTCTGAGTTTTCCTGATAATTACAGTGGACTTTTCCGATTATCTGCTGGTTCGAATATCCGGACTGTGGCTTAATTAGACTTTGTCCACTATCCGGAAGTGATACTTAATTACCGATTTCTTTTCATCTTGGATGTGATATGGAAAAGATTATTAATCGTCCTTGATAGGTTTCTTTCTTATATTTTACTTGTTAGATTATTGAAAAATTATCTAACAAGTGAAATATTGTAAGGATTTCTAGTTGCAAAAATCAAATTTCTGATTTCCTTTTTCAGTAAATAATAAAAAATTTGTATATACTCACGCATGCAATTTATTTTATTTTTTAATATTGAATCGAAATACATACTTCTGATGTTTTTTTATTTTTTGCGAATTATCCCTGGAACTTACTTCTTCTTTATCCGGTTAATCGGGAGTCTACTCTGCTTTTTTAACTTAAATGATTTTTTTTTGTTATTTCTAAAGCTGAATCACACGAATCACAACAGAATTACACACGATCACAAAACGGTGACTATCATTATGTTTTGGTCGAAATAAATAAACCACGAGCTAGTTATAGTGGGTCGGTTGAAATCCGTATCGATCACTTTAAACACAGAATTTCAAATATGGCATATTTGGAATTTCAAATATGGTTCGACTACTGACGACCACAAGTTGCCACAACCGTTGAAAGCAACTTCAGTTAGCGGTCCGTGTGAGTTAGATTATGCGTTTCTATATTAATATAATTATAATTCACCACCGTCCACAAGCAACCACTGTTTTGTAGAAGTGGTATGGTTCTATTATGGTTCTTATGAGTTCAGCCTAAATTCGGTAGGAACCGAAATCCAATGGCATGACATTTTTCTATAAATTAGCCCGAATGATCGGAAAATAGTCGATTAATCATCGATCTATCCAGAACTCGTAAAATTCGATCTTTTTCAAAAATTTTCTTTTAATAATGAAAGGAATAGATGATAATTGAATATTCCTATTAATATTTCGCTCTGCATTCTAGTGAATTTATTATTATTGTTAATTCGATACTCCAAAGAATAAAGATGTGTACAATATTATTGAAATTTGCATTGTGTTTGACATTTATAGCGGAGTCTCCATTTTAAACGGAATTATTCGGTGCAGCGATATATAGAGACATTAACATTACGCATTACTGAAAAACATTATATATGTTCTCTCCTTAATTTGTAACTATCGATTATTTTTGTTTAATAATTAAAATACTTTATATTTTAGGTATTAATAAATAAAGAGAAGCTATCTACCTTCATAAACAAAAAAGCAGAAGAGAGATTTCAAGTAAGTTTAAATCACCCCCAAGTAATTTCTTTTTCATATTAATTAAATATCGTATCGATTGTATCATTGTCTTCAAACTGAAGATAGACACATAATGGCTATTAACATCTTATCAAAGTTCTTTATAAAATTATTAGGGTATTCGAAAAATAATAAATTATAATATAAATTAATTCTTCATATTTCATGAATAGGAAACTGCATTGTTTATTGTGATTTTTTAAGAATCTTTACGCATTAAGACAATTATTAATAATGAAGTGTAATATTTTAAGTGTAAAATTATTTTCCTGTAATATGCGATCAATCGAAAGACATTTAATAGGTAAAAAATAACCCAAGTACCTTTTACGAAAATATAATTTTTGTTACACTTTACATGCGTCTACCATAGTCGACGTTACTGGTTTATTTTTTTAAATCAATGACTATGCATTCGTATTTAAGTTGTATCAGATGTCGTAATTTCTAAATACTATACAGTACTTGGTTTATCTACAAACGTTAAATTCTTTTTAATTATATAGCAAGATGGCCTGTAGTCTATTCACCAAGAAAAGATTTCCTCCTCCGTTCAATTGGCGCTATTAAGCTGAAATTTCTAGAAATTCTTAAATAACATTAAATATTTGTAAGAAGAAATAACAAATGCTACTCCCAGGAATTATTTTTATAACGACATATATTTTAACCAATGCTGCGATCAAATTGTATAGAAACCAAATAATTTTTCTGTCCTAAACCAATATAGTTTATATTTTAGTGTCCCTTGATAATATAACAAAGCAAGGAATAATTGCTTTCAAATACCAAAGAGTAATGGTGGAAATATTGAATTATCGATGCAAGTAGCTACATTTATCTAGAGATATATGAATGGTCTAATTGAATCTTTAAGAAAAAATAATACTTGTTGTATCTATGTTTTTTATTATGAAGACGCATTAAAAAATTTCTGTCGTTTCAAAGAAAAACGACTTTTCTTTGTTTGTTAGAGAATTCTATATATAATCTTACTATATGTATAATTTCTGTTTATATGTACAGTATTTATATACGAAAAACGATAGACAGAATTATACCTATTGATTATTTCTTATTTATTTTTATATTTCATAAATGCTTTAATTTTTCATATTAAATATTGTATTGCATACCTATAACTTTTTTTTTAAATTACAATATTTAATTTCTATTAAACATCATATTTTACGTTAACGTAAAAAAATTTTGTTACATAAAAATTTTTACACTTGTAAATAAATTATTTCAGGAATTTCGAAATTCGCAAGATCCAAATTTTCGAGTTGAAGAATGGAGTGAATCCGATTTTAGTAAGTATCCATTCTGATATTTTTAGTATCTGTTCCACTTAGCTTAGATCTTTTTTACATTATAAAAATAATTGATATTATTCGAAAAATTTATAATAATTGGAAATATGATATAAATTATTATTATTATAGAATTATATTCAACTTCAAACAGAATATAATTTAAATACAATATAAAACTGTATTTATAGGACCAAAATTCATTAATTACAATGATGTATCTGGTGCAATCTATTTTTAAATGATTAAAATTGTCACAGTAGTTTAAGTTAAGTATAATAATACCAAACAAGAGTTACATTTGGTAGTTTTCGTGGATTCTGAAGTTAAATTGCATGAGGAAGACAGATAGATAGACTATTGGCTAGGAAAATCTGAGAGGGTTTTGTAGATGACAGGAAGGTTCATAGTTGATTTTCAGTGCATTCTCCGTTAATATATAGTCTAAAGCAATAAAAATTTGCTTCTAATTTGATTTTCTTTTTGTTGCAAAACAATCGATAGAAGGAAAAATTAGGATCAATTTCATAGAAAATTTAGGTATAAACTAGGCATAATGTTGGATTTTTACAAAGGAAATAAATGCATTTATTATAATTCATTTATAAAGTGTAATTAAAAGATTTAATCAGAATTGAAGAGATAGATCAAGACATATTCGTTGAAAGCAGTTAGTCCGAGGATAAGTTAGAAAGAAATTTTCCGTTCTATCTGTTAAATTACACTAAAAAATAAAATTTTTATTACGTTTAATGCATCCGCATAATTTTTGAGGAAGACAGATGGAATTACGATTTAATTTTATCTTAATTTGTTATGAATAAGATAAGATGTGTTCTAATTAACAAGCGATATAAATCGGTTCTCTCGGTTGCAAGAACAGCTGAAAAATTAAGGAACAGTACTGAAAAAGTTATATGAATGATAAGTTAACTGATAATAGCCTATATTATAATAACTTAGATATTCAATCGGATCAGTTTGAAATATTTCTTTCTACAATGACAGAAGCGATTTTTTTTTATATTTTGGTTACTTTTTCTTATCAAGTAATCACATGACTAATAAGAAAGTAATAGTATATTTCACTTGAAAATTGTTAACATCCTAATTCGGAATGATTGGAAATATTATGCAATTGAATATATCAGGTGTGTTGTATCCAATACTCTGTTCAAGTTTCCTAAAATGACGGAAATGAAGTGTTTAATTTATTCTCGGAAATTTTCTCCCTCATGGTTATCATATTTATTTATTACTTACGACTGTGTAAATTCCGGGATTTTAGTTTCATGTATAATTCATTGTTTGCATTTAGTCAGTCATATGTTTCTCTAATTCCCTTCACTCTCTAAGCGGAAAATTTTGATTACTTTTGACTTTTTTTTCCTTCATTCCAGATACTCCTGGCTGCCTCAAATTTATAAATTTGAAAGGTAAGCACGAATATTTAACATATTGTAAGAGTACATCTATTTTCAATTCTGGTTGCATATCTGTTTTCATTTCAATTTTAGTTTTAACTACTCTTTTCCACCAAAAAATGTTCATTACAAATGATCATATAACTTTCTATCAAATAATAATTCTAACAAATAGCTCTAGTTTTAAATTTAATGCGTTATTTTACATAATAATTAAGCTAGTAAGTTATCTCTTTATTGATTTTCATTATACAGTACAAGTATTTCTGGTAAATAGAAATTCACGTGAACAAAATTAGATTGTATCATATATCCACTGATCGAAAATATTTATATTGAAATCATAATTATTAATTTCTTTACTTTTTATTATTTCATATTTTCAGAACTCTGCGAAGAGGACATCTCTGCTTGGGCAGTTGAAGGTGCGTATACATTTTTCTTAGTTTTCATGTTCATTTGATTTACAAAACAAAAATTTCAAGAATGAAATCAAATTAACGAAGTGAATGAACCAGAACCGTTCTTAAGTAGTCAATCTCGGTGAAAAGCATTTCTCTTTCTTAGTTACATTACAATTATATGGTTGTAACAAAGTTTTACAATAATTCCCGAAAATTATGGAAATTTTCTGAAGTGTGATATCGTGTTTCTTTACAGTAAAAAAAAATGCCAATTTATCGTTAATATCCTTGTATCGTTGAAAAATGCAAGTATTTAAAAATAGACTGGCTTGATTACTTTTCCTCATAGATTTCAGCAAAAGGTGTGATAAAACACATTTCGTAGAGGGATATGTCTTTGCTGATTAGGCATGCTATATGCGTTCATATATCAGGATTTTCAAATACGGAGGTATTCGGAGGTTAAAAACATTGATATCTTCGAAACTGAGATATCAAAGATATACTATACATTGCAAAGTTTAAAAAAATATATAATGATATGATTAGTTACAATGAGAAAAATTGTACGCATATTCTGGGTAATTTAAATTTTATTTTCTTCTTTAACAGATTCGGAATCTGAAGAGCGCAGAAATTCGTTAGATGGTATGTAAAAATGTTCAGAGTATTGTTCAGTTTTTAGTAAAAAAATTGAGTCATTATAAATTGAAATTTAATTTACACATTTATTCACTTACTTTCTATATGAATATTTAAATATTATTTTCTGTATTTAAATATTAATTCTCTACTTTTTAAAGTCAATACAAAAATAACACTTTTCTTCTTTATTTTTATAAATAATAAAACATTATTTCCGCAATTTACTCATTCGTAATTAGATAAATAATATATAATGCATATTTCTACCTAAAATAATATAAATGTTTAATAGTTTAGATACATATTAATGTATAAAAATCATGCAAAAATATTTTCTAAGTAAAAACGATTTTTCTCTTTTTAGAAGTTGAAGAAGTGCCTGAGGGAATGGTAAGTTTTTAAGAGCATTAAGCATTTTATTTTAGTTTTATGAATTATGGCATTTCGAAGAATAATTGCTTTATTAGACAAAAAGAATAGAAAAAATATAATAAAACATTACACCTATGAAACTTCTTGACCTGGTTAGGTTAATTTATATAGATGTTGTCTCCTCAATCTTCAACTGTTATTTTAAACCTGAAATAATCTTTCGTAAGTGAAGCGGGTAAATTGGCTGTAGCATAAATAATTTTTAAAACGCGAATTACAGTTCAACTTTTGTTATTCTTCATTAAATTTTTCGAACATGAAGTTTAAAATTTACTGCTCGAAAAAGAAAACGATCCCTTATCTTTAATCCAAAATGCCGATAAGGTGGATGATTACTTCTTGTTACAAGTACAGCTCAGTTCAATAAGGTTTTCATCTCGAAGTGGTATGTTCGGCTATCAGGCAATACTCGATTCGAGATCGATTAGCCATGACAGCACTGTGCCACGCGATTTGCTTATTGGGCGATTCCATTGCGCGGTATCCAAAGCAACGAGGTATTCGAATGAAAATCGAGCACTATCGTTTGTAAGGTAATAAAGCGATTGGAAATGAAACGTACGATTTATTATTATTATTGCATCCATACTAATATTTATATAAGGAAACATCACTGATGTCTTACGAAAAGTTTGTGACTAATTAAATCATAAGCATATAGTTGCTGCGGAGAGTAGCAATAGCTGAAAGAAAGGCATTCTTTGAAGTTTGCTATTAGTTGTTTAGAACATTCCTAAACCCTAACATCCGGTTGGTAACCTATTATCTATATAATAAATATACTATATTTTATATCATATTTTTTATGCCATAATAAAAAAAATAAATCATTAAAATAATATTTAAATGAAAACTTTCAGAGAGAAACTGCATCTTTACGTTAGGCTTATTTTCGAAAAGTTTCGATTTATTCCGATGAAATTTTCAGATTGTTTTTATAGGAGAATTAGTTAACCTTTTTGTAATACGAAGTTTCAAACTGCAGCATAATGAGAGCTTTATCGATTAAGAAATTTCAGTTTGTTATTTAAAAAACAATACTTTTATGTGCAGTTTGCAATGAAAATATTACTAAATAACAATAAAATTGAGCTAAAGCAGTCAGATTACGGAAAATACCATATAATTTTGACAAATTTGATCGCTAGATAAATTTTACATTGCTTTTTTGTTATAATGATTATTAATAGTCAAAAAAATTTTGTCCTGCCGTGTGCAGCAGTTCGAACAGCTGTACACGGCAGGACAAAATTTTTAAATATGCTGTTATATGAGACCAATAAATAATAGAAACAGTTTCGGATTATAAAAACTTAACATATGCAGAATAAATTTGTTTTTATGGTTATCAGACATATATTAATGAGATAACAATATCACAAGTCAGGAAGCAGTAACCTGTTTGATTGTGACTCTTAATAAGTCACAAACTTTTCGTAAGACAT